>JBBDGP010001428.1:362500-392500 GCA_037952835.1 Lithobates septentrionalis | reverse complement strand
GTTGGTGGACAGCCATTTTTAGGTCTCTCCAGAGATGCTCAATTGGGTTTAAGTCAGGGCTCTGGCTGGGCCATTAAAGAACAGTCACAGAGTTATGAAGCCACTCCTTCGTTATTTTAGCTGTGTGCTTAGGGTCATTGTCTTGTTGGAAGGTAAACCTTTGGCCCAGTCTGAGGTCCTGAGCACTCTGGAGAAGGTTTTCGTCCAGGATATCCTTGTACTTGGCCGCATTCATCTTTCCCTCGATTGCAACCAGTCGTCCTGTCCCTGCAGCTGAAAAACACCCCCACAGCATGATGCTGCCACCACCATGCTTCACTGTTGGGACTGTTTTGGACAAGTGTTGAGCAGTGCCTGGGTTTTCTCCACACATACCACTTAGAATTAAGGCCAAAAAGTTCTATCTTGGTCTCATCAGACCAAAGAATCTTATCTCACCATGTTGGAGTCCTTCAAGTGTTTTTTAGCAAACTCCATGTGGGCTTTCATGTGTCTTGTACTGAGGAGAGGCTTCCGTCGGGCCACTCTGCCATAAAGCCCCAACTGGTGGAGGGCTGCAGTGATGGTTGACTTTCTACAACTTTCTCCCATCTCCGACTGCATCTCTGGAGCTCAGCCACAGTGATCTTTGGGTTCTTCATTACCTCTCTCACCAAGGCTCTTCTCCCCCGATAGCTCAGTTTGGCCGGACGGACAGCTCTAGGAAGGGTTCTGGTCATCCGAAATGTCTTCCATTTAAGGATTATGGAGGCCACTGTGCTCTTAGGAACCTTGAGTGCAGCAGAAATTTTTTTGTAACCTAGGCCAGATCTGTGCCTTGCCACAATTCTGTCGCTGAGCTCTTCAGGCGGTTCCTTTTGACCTCATGATTCTCATTTGCTCTGACATGCACTGTGAGCTGTAAGGTCTTATATAGACAGGTGTGTGGCTTTCCTAATCAAGTCCAATCAGTATAATCAAACACAGCTGGACTCAAATGAAGGTGTAGAACCTTCTCAAGGATGATCAGAAGAAATGGACAGCACCTGAGTTAAATATATGAGTGTCACAGCAAAGGGTCTGAATACTTAAGACCATGTGATATTTCAGTTTTTCTTTTTTAACCGCTTCAGCTCCGGAAGATTTTACCCCCTTCCTGACCAGAGCACCTTTTGCGATTCGGCACTGCCTCGCTTTAACTGACAGTTGCGGGGTCGTGCGACGTGGCTCTCAAACAAAATTGACGTCCTTTTTTTTTTCCCCACAAATGGAGCTTTCTTTTGGTGGTATTTGATCACCTCTGCGATTTTTTTTTTTTTTTTTTTGCGCTATAAACAAAATAAGAGCGACAATTTTGAAAAAACGCATTATTTTTTTACATTTTGCTATAATAAATATCCCCCAAAAATATATAAAACATTTTTTTTCCCTCAGTTTAGGCCGATCGTATTCTTCTACATATTTTTGGTAAAAAAAAAATCGCAGTAAGCGTTTATTTGGTTTGCGCAAAAGTTATAGCGTTTACAAAATCGGGGATAGTTTTATGGCATTTTTATTTTATTTTTTACTAGTAATGGCGGCGATCAGCGATTTTTATTGTGACTGCGACGCTATGGCGGACATGTCGGACATTTTTGACACATTTTTGGGACCATTGTCATTTATACAGCGATCAGTGCGATTAAAAATGCACTGATTACTGTGTAAATGACACTGGCAGTGAAGGGGTTAACCACTAGGGGGCAGGGAGGGGTTAAGTATGTCCTAGGGGAGTGATTCTTTACATTGTATATCCCTGTATGTTGTGGTCGTGCAGGTGCCCATCTAACAATTTTTTTTTGAAATTATCAATACTCTCTGCTGAAACCACTGCCTGTGGAAGAGAATTCCACATCCTTACTGCTCTTACGGTAAAAATCCCTCTACACAGTTTAAATTATAAGAAAACCCCCCTTTCATTTTCAGCCAAGGAAGCTGCCATCTTTGCCTCTGTATAATCTACAACTGCCATGATGCTGCACATGTGAGCAGTTTAAACAATAGCCATTGGATGGCTTGACAATTTGGTTGAGAGCACAACCAATGGTAGTGTTAGATTTCTGGCACGTTCCGGAATTGAATCTGTTTTATGGATGGGTTTACTTCGGCTTTAAGGTTTAAACCGTTTTTGTTTTTTAATTTTAGTGAATGGCCATGTGTCTCTTTAAATTCCCTTTCGTGGAAAAGTTTTTTATCCCTATTGTGGGGTCACCAGTACGGTATTTGTACATTGAAATCATATCCCCTCTCAACCGTCTCTTCTCCAGAGAGAATAAGTTCAGTGCTCACAACCTTTCCTCATAACTAATGTCCTCCAGACCCTTTTATTAGTTTAGTTGCCCTTCTCTGGACCCTCTCCAGTTTCAGCACATGCTTCCTGAGGACTGGTGCCCAGAACTGGACAACATACTCCAGGTGCGGCCGGACCAGAGTCTTGTAGAGTGGGAGAATACTGTTTCAAGTGCTGAATTGGGGCTCTTTGTGGGCATTTCTGTGCCTACTGAGCTCCTCATAAACACTTCTTGGAAGACTGAACTGAGCCCAATGGTTCTTTTTCATATACCTGCATTCAGTAAGGTTTGCCTGAATATTACAGCCTCGTCTGGCTTTTTAGTAGTAAATTCTGAGTATTTAGTATGGGAAAAGATCGAGGTAACACAGGCAGTAGATGGTTTTCTTAGAGTATGAAAATGGCAGCATTGCTTTGTCATGACTATTGGTACAGCAGTAAATTTCTACCTTTTTTTTATATAGCCTTGAATTCATAAGTACAATCACTGAGGAGTCCACTATACTTTTTTAGGCATTGAACATACATGGAGGCTTTGTTGCACCATTAAAAAAGTAGTATGGGCTTAAACACAAAAAAATCTATTTTCACCTCTATGCTTCAGTATTATGATGCAGCTGTCCCATGTAATCTTTAAGACCTGAACTTGCTGATTGCTCAGTTTTTGGTCTGCTTTGAGTGGATATCAGTGACTGTTGGTCATCCCTCTCTGCTCTTCCAGCACTCACTGGAGCACTGGGCTGGGGAGGGGATTGGCACAACTGACTTTGGCTCTCAACCACACACTGAAAGGCAGAGCCAGCTGTCGGGCAGCTGAGTGGGTCCAGACAATATTGTTGGGATCTTTCTGGAGCCTGAAGCAGTTCTACTTGGACAGCTCATAGCGTGCAATAATCCGCTATCGTCTGACTTTGTCACAGGAGTGCAAAAGTAAGTGTGCTCCGGTGACCCACAAGAGAAGTATGGCCAAAAAAAGCTTTGGTGGTTTCTTTTTTAAAAGATTCCTACCTAATTATAGGTCTAAAATTTAGATCTGGCAAATACTTATCTAAATTTGATTGTTCAGTCTCTACCCTTTCCTTCCAATAGTATGATTGATTGGAGAATTCAGACAGCTGGATCTGGATGACTGACTATCTTTAGTGTTTTACTGTGTTGCGTTGCATACTGTCATGTTCCATACCTAAAACAGCGGAAGCATACGGTTACATACTTTCAGTATCTTGTTTATCCCATAGCTTTACAGCGTCTTTAGTCACTTCCCTATCTATAGTTCATTTCCTCCACTGTTTCCAAGAGGAAGCTTATGAAGAGATTAGTATGACTTTCATGCATTTTAACACTTTCTATTCCATTTCTTTTTCTAAATCATTTAACTTTAACATTATTTCAGAAAAATGAGAACAGAGCAGTAGTTCTAGAGAAGACCCTCTAGAAGCAGGACACGTTTACTGCCGCATTATAATGCTAGCCTTAGAGCAGCCTTTCTCAACCTTTTTAATACAGAGGAACCATTGAACTAACTTTCTGGTCTCTGGGAACCCTTGCTAAAAATTACAATATCTACAACTCATGATACATTGCTGTGATGGTCAGTAGGAAGAATGCTCCTTACACTTGTGGTCACTGGGAAGCGTTATCCCTTACAGACAGCTAAAAGATAAATGGTGTCAGTGGGAACTTGCTCATTGCTCAAGGAACCCCTAGCAACCTCTGGAGGAACCCTAGGCTTCAATGGAACCCTGGTTGAGGAACCCTGCCTTAGACATACAGTGTAATGGCTGTCAGAGTGAATGAACTTTCAATTAGCTGTATAAAAAATAAACTCGTACTTGCCTAGATGGCTGCAGCACCGATCCCAGCTGCGGATGTCCCCCGCCGCCTCTTAAGACCGAGAACTGAGCAATCAAAGACCCATTGCCCAGCCCTTGGTCTTCAGCCTGCAGAGAGCCAGTGACTGTCAAACCCCAGCTCTCTGTTCTGCCCCTCCAGTGCTCATTGGAGCGCTGGGCTGTGGACTGGGCAGGAGCAGCTGGCTTAGGTTCTTAGCAGGTCTCACAGGCTGAGCCAGCTGCTGGTCCAGGCATGTGGGTGGATCTTAACCATATGGTCGGGATCTTTTCAGAGCCTGGACTGGGTCTGTGATGTCAGCCCACAGCGGGCTGAAAACAAGTCACAGGAGTACAGAATGAACTGCACTGGATCCTTAGAAGTATAGCCAAAAAAGCTTTGGCTATACTTCTCAATTTTACAACTAGTACACACTTTCAAAACAATGGGTGTCTGTGGAGCAGGCAAACACTCGCATCCCTTTTAACCTCCATACTCTGGTGCCTTGACACTATCCCCTTTTTTCATCAAGTCTCACCCACCATTTGATTCAACTGGGCTGTCTGTATCAATTCCTCTCCAGTGAAGACATCCCTCACCAACTCTTCCCTGTATTCGAGAACCTGACCTTCCCTTCAGGAATAGATGACCCCCGCTTCCAGGACATGGTTGGGGGTTGGCACAACTTTTTGACTAATGTTTGCCTGCAATAGAGCAATTGACGGCAGATCCTTGCCTGAGAATTTGGAGAGCAGCAAAACTTTTTAGGTTCTTTCCACCTGCATACAGTTTTTTTAGACCACTCAGTGTTTGAAATTGAATTTTAAAAATGGGAATTTTAAAGTAGAACTTTACCCATGATATAAAAAAAAAGAATGTTCTTTAGCAAGGAACATACATTACACATGAATATTATGCTATTAGTGTGTGCTCTATATTGCCTCCAGCATTGTTCCTGTTTCTTCTTGACAGAAGCTGCCATGTTGCTGAAGCCCAGACCTCCTGAGCAGCAGTAAATCACAAAGCGGAACTAAAACCATTGATTTAACCGTTTCAAAAAATGGTTATGTTCCTGGGATTGCTAACTGTCACATTTGCTTGTGTCCAACCAAACTGTCAAACCATAAAATGGCTGGTGTCATAACTGATCACGTGCAGCACCATGGCAGTTGCAGATCAAACGGAAGCATCTTCCTTCGCTGTAAATGATAGGAGGGTTTAATTCCGCTTTCAGACTGTCAGCAGATCGGCCTCTATAAACTCAGCAGTGCAAAATGGATAGCAGCTGAGCATGTGCAGAACAGGGGGAGGCAGTGTGTTGCTGGATTTTAAACAGTATAGACACTTATTTTTAATGTTTAACATAGCTATACCTGCAAAGTGGGCCAGCCTGAAGTGATCTAGCAGGACTTAATTTTCTGACTAAAGTTACTCTAAACTGTCCACCTTCAACTACCCTGTTTTTTTATCCTTGCTTTGCTATTTAATGTCTACTAGGGATGAGCCCGATGTTCGCGTCGAATGTAAGTTCAGCGAACATTATGCGGTGTTCGTGGCAAATTCAAAAAGCCGCGGAACACCGTTAAAGTCTATGGGACACTAACATGAAAAACCAAAAGCGCTCATTTTAAAGGCTTATATGCAAGTTATTGCCATAAAAAGTGTATGTGGACCCGGGTCCTGCCCCAGGGGACATGTATCAATGCAAAATATTTTAAAGGAATATTTGGCATTATTAAAATCACTGCTTCTGGAAAAAAACGTTTTTTTTTTGGTTTTTTTTGTTACTTTTTTTTTGCATTCATGTCCCCTAGAACAGGACCCAGGTCCCCAAACACTTTTTATGGCAATAACTTGCAAATAAACTTTTAAAATGCGCACTTTTGATTTTTCATGTTTTTGTCCCATAGACTTTAGCGGTGTTGGCTTGTTCTGGTGTGAACTGAAACTAGAGGGGTTCGGCTTGTCCCTAATGTCTACCCCTATCTCCCTAATCCCTTCTCCTCCCTCCCAAAAAATCCTAAAAACATTTGTATTAGAAACTAGCGCAACCTTCAAGACATACTACATGAACAGCCCTATAAAAGGTGGCAAGAATGACTAATTCATTATCGGATTAATCAAGAGCACTTACGTTTTCATGTAATCACATATCTGTTACAATATAGTCTTCTACATTGTCTGGCACTCTGCAAGCTTCTTTCACATGGACAATGTCATGTATTCAATCCTATATTTATTTTCTATAAATGATAAAATCATGATCAGCAAACATGGAATGCAGGCATCTAAATGTGCATGCCTGTATTGTCCAATTATGCTCAAAACCCACGGCACACAATTATGCGAATACCTATTTCGGTAAAGTGGTTGTATACCTCAGACATGAAATATGAACCAAGCATATCCCTCTATAGCAGTGGTTCTCAACCTGGGGGTTGGGACCCCTCGGGGGTCGAATGACAATTTGCCAGGGGTCACCGAATCCTGGGCTGTTTTTGAAGCCCGCACCGCTCTCCAGCCTTTTTACAGTCGCTCAGCAGGGCTGTCCCTGGAGCCTGTGGCCACCCAGCTGGGCTGTTCCTGGAGCCCAAGGCCGCCCACCGCATGGCTGGGAGGCAGAGACTAGAGGTCAGCTGACTGGTGAAGTGGGAGGGGCTGGAGGAGACCCTATCTCCTTATTTCGGCATAGGTGTCACTGCTACAAGACACCTCAAAGTCAGAGACATAGTGAAGGCCGTAGACACAGTGAGTAACACTACCTGTGATTATAGTTGCCATTAAAAGTCCCCACTATAGTTCTCTGATCAGCAGATGACCTTGATCAAGAGAACCTAATTCGGCTGATCAGAAATCCCCCCCCCCCCTCCCCCCCAGCACAGACACTTATCCCCCCCCCCCCCCACCACCACCACCACCCACCAAGGAGTAAGAGAAGGAATAAAATTTAAAAATTGAGAATACATGGAAGGGAGAGGAAAAGAGGGGGAGCAACAAAAAAAGAACAAGAAAGACAGTTAGAGGGATGGGGTAAAAAAAAAAAAATTAGTATAGAGATAAAAGGGTAAGAAAGGAGAACAAAAGAGTGGTACATCCTAAAATGTACCATAAGGGGTTTTAATACTGTACAAGTGGAAGGGACTCGGGGAGCGCTATATATCCGTGGGTGAGGGGTGCAAATTACTTGTCTTGCCTTGGATGCTGACAACCCACACTACGAAAATAATTTTACTCTTAGGGGTCCCCACAACTCGGGAAATTTTATCAAGGGGTCACGGCACAAGAAAGGTTGAGAACTACTGCTCTATAGTGTGTACTGGTCTAAATTAGGAGCATTATGTGTCATTTCTGTCTGCTGCTTTATTGCTCCATCAGCATGAATCGTTTCGGAAAAGTTTTCCTGACACCAAGAGAAAAAAAGGTGACTGGAGGGACCTCCAGCTGATTGACAGCCTCAGCTCTGTTTCTTTGTGAAGGGGGTGTGTCCCTTCCCTTCAATCAGCTCTCATAGCTCTCCTCACTGAGCTCTGCAGAGTGTGACTTCAGCACTCCCCAAGCTTTATATATTCTGCAGTTTGAACAGATGTAGATAAGATAAGACTGCAGATAAATGGGTAGAACTATGTAGGAGGATTTGTTTCATCTGTGTATCACCAAAGGCCAGTCACTTCACTGAGAGTATGTAAGGGTTTACACCCACTTTAAGCTTTGACCTGCTCTCTTCTGAGCACCCCACTAATGATCAGTAATTCCATCTACCAGGATTGTCCAGTATGGAAGCAAAGGAGGCAACACGCCAGAGCTCGACTGCTAAATTGATTTTGGGATTTGTGTAATAAAGCCTCCTGGGATTCAGCGGCCCCTAAGCTCGCTAAAAGGTATGTTGCAGCATATGTAGCTATCTGAAGAAGGTGCTTTGTTTAGTAATATCAGGTTCTTGTTTTCAACAACTAGTGGAAACTGGAGTTCTCACAGTGAAAATACAGCAATGTACACTAACCTCTTAAACTATATAATCAGAGCCATCCTATGATGTCATATGTGAGATGTTTGGCACATGATAGAGCAGAAACCCACATACATAAAGGAACGTTTTAGGATGCCTTTCATTGACTTTAAGGGGATTGTTTGTAAATAAATCTAAACTTAGCAGCCACTGGTTGGTTCAGTTGTGTAGTACCGTGAATTGTTTCTCTCAAGGTATTAACTTGTTTTATTTCTTTTCAGAAACGATGAGGCGTGTGGTGCGACAAAGCAAATTCCGGCATGTCTTCGGACAGGCGTTGAAGAATGACCAGTGCTATGATGACATCAGAGTTTCCCGTGTTACTTGGGACAGCTCTTTTTGTGCTGTAAATCCCAAATTCGTTGCCATAATAATTGAAGCCAGTGGTGGGGGAGCCTTCTTGGTATTACCATTACAGAAGGTAAGTTGACATAAGTTGCTTAAAGTAGACCTGTCATAAAGGAAATGCATGCTTGCCGATGAGGAACTTATTCAGAACAGGCATGCAGGTCAGATGAGCAAACAGATCAGGATGTATGAGAATAGTCCGAAGTTCTTATTTGCATACTTGGGAGGCTTGGAGTACTGAAGAAAATTTTAATGAAAACCAGAAAAGTAGCATTTCAGAAAGAGGTCCCTAATGGCTTCCTTTTCTTGACAGTGTTTTTTTTTTTTTTTCATTTGATCTTATTGCGCTAAACATAACAACCTGCAATTACCTCTTGCTGTGGAAATGTGTTTTATTAGCCTTTATTCTGTTATCCACTGTAAAAAGTATAATTATGTGGTACTTTCATTTTTATTTATTTTTTTTACTTGTAAGAATATTATGGTTCATTATCTCACTGCTCTATTGAATTACTCATGTAACTATTATCTAACCCTTTAAAGCACCAGTCCTGTGCTTTTTAAGACCTATTTTGCTTCAACTATGCCCTGCCTATGCAGGAAAGTAGTCCAACAAGTATTTGACTCTAGTAGGAAATTCCTATTCTATTTTTTTTTTTGCTCCAGGGCAGAAGGCGGCATTGCTGACATTACTTCACAATCCTATGTCTTTATGCTTGCTTAAGAAAAATTGCACCATACTGGAAACCATTTGTTAGTTACTTTAGTCTGAGTGAAGAATAACTAAAGTAAATCTCTGTAACATGAGAATATATATACAGTGGGGACGGAAAGTATTCAGACCCCCTTAAATTTTTCACTCTGTTATATTGCAGCCATTTGCTAAAATCATTTTAAGTTAATTTTTTTTTCCTCATTAATGTACACACAGCACCCCATATTGACAGAAAAACACAGAATTGTTGACATTTTTGCAGATATAGTAAAAAAGAAAAACTGAAATATCACATGGTCCTAAGTATTCAGACCCTTTGCTCAGTATTAGCAGCACCCTTTTGATCTAATACAGCCATGAGTCTTTTTGGGAAAGATGCAACAAGTTTTTCACACCTGGATTTGGGGATCCTCTGCCATTCCTCCTTGCAGATCCTCTCCAGTTCTGTCAGGTTGGATGGTAAACGTTGGTGGACAGCCATTTTTAGGTCTCTCCAGAGATGCTCAATTGGGTTTAAGTCAGGGCTCTGGCTGGGCCATTCAAGAACAGTCACGGAGTTGTTGTGAAGCCACTACTTGGTTATTTTAGCTGTGTGCTTAGGGTCATTGTCTTGTTGGAAGGTAAACCTTTGGCCCAGTCTGAGGTCCTGAGCATTCTGGAGAAGGTTTTCATCCAGGATATCCCTGTACTTGGCCGCATTCATCTTTCCCTCGATTGCAACCAGTCGTCCTGTCCCTGCAGCTGAAAAACACCCCCACAGCATGATGCTGCCACCACCATGCTTCACTGTTGGGACTGTATTGGACAGGTGATGAGCAGTGCCTGGTTTTCTCCACACATACCACTTAGCATTAAGGCCAAAAAGTTCTATCTTTGTCTCATCAGACCAAAGAATCTTATTTCTCACCACCTTGGAGTCCTTCAGGTGTTTTTTTAGCAAACTCCATGCGGGCTTTCATGTGTCTTGCACTGAGGAGAGGCTTCCGTCGGGCCACTCTGCCATAAAGCCCCGACATGCACTGTGAGCTGTAAGGTCTTATATAGACAGGTGTGTGGCTTTTCTAATCAAGTCCAATCAGTATAATCAAACACAGCTGGACTCAAATGAAGGTGTAGAACCATCTCAAGGATGATCAGAAGAAATGGACAGCACCTGAGTTAAATATGAGTGTCACAGCAAAGGGTCTGAATACTTAGGACCATGTGATATTTCAGTTTTTCTTTTTTAATAAATCTGCAAAAATATCAACAATTCTGTGTATTTCTGTCAATATGGGGTGCTGTGTGTACATTAATGAGGGAAACATTAACTTAAATGATTTTAGCAAATGGCTGCAATATAACCGTGAAAAATTTAAGGGGGTCTGAATAATTTCCATCCCATATATATATATATATATATATATATATATATATATATATATATATATATATATATATATATATATATATATATATATATATATATATATATATATATATTATGGGAGGGGAATTATTTAGACCCCCATATCTATATCCATTTTTTTCCCTAAGTATAGATAGTGTTTGTTTGGTAGAGAAGAAAAAAAAAATCATATACCGTATATACTCGAGTATAAGTCGAGGCCCTAATTTACCACAAAAAAATGGGAAAACTTATTGACCCGAGTATAAGACGAGGGTGAGAAATGCACAGCTACTGTAAGTGGAAAAGAGGGTCAACAATGCCCATTTGCATGCCTCACTGTGCCCATTTGCAGCCATAGGTCCCCTGAACTTCAAACTCGGTAGTTAGGGGTTCCTAGGTGCCCCCTAGCTGCAGCCAAAATTTGGTGTCTCTGAACCCAAAGGGTCCCGAAATGACATTGCTGCAGGTGGACACAGTTGACCGAATTTGGAGCCCCGTATCTCGGGGCCACTTAGTGCTAAGAACCCCAAATTTGGTGTGCAAACCCAGTGGAACTAGCACCATAAAATTTCCAAAGCTGGGGTTTCCAGCACCAAGTGGCCCCGAGATACAGGGCCCCAAAAATCATTTCAGAAAATGTCAAGCACTTTTCTGCAGCAGAGAATGACATTTTCCGAACCAGGTTTGGGGCCACTTGGTTCTGGATATGTTATAGCACCAGTTCCACTGGGTTTGCACACCAAATTTGGGGTTCCTAGCACCAAGTAGCCCTGAGATATGGGGCCCCAAAGTCGGTTCAGAAAATGTCAAGCACTTTTCTGCAGCAGAGAATGACATTTTCCGAACCGATTTTTGGGGCCACGTATCTCGGGGCCACTTAGTGCTAGGAACTTCAGCTTTGGATATGATATGTTGTGGTACCAGTTCCTCTGGGTTGGCACACCAAATTTGGGGTTCCTAGCACCAAGTGGCCCTGAGATACGGGGCCCCAAAGTCAGTTCGGAAAATGATTTTTTTTGCTGCAGAAAAGTGCTTGACTTTGAGTATAAGTCGAGGGGGGCACTTTCAGCACAAAAAAATGTGCTGAAAAATTTGACTTATACTCGAGTATATACGGTATATTAAAATAAATACACCTATGCTGGATCTTTCTGCCAGGATATGGCAGAACAATCAAGCTAAAAAAAAGATCATTTTGATGTGTAATTACATGTGTTTTATACATGTTTACAAACATATGGCTTTGAGGGTAAACCTATTCCACTAGCTAAAATTTCTTCTGGCCACTGGAATAAACTTGCGTGGCATATGCATGTGTAAATTCTGCTCCTAAGCTCCTCCCTGAGTGCAGCTTTGGGGCTTTTTTTTTTTTTTTTTGTCTTTAAACGCTGCTCTTAAAATGCTGAGCTAAATGCCTAATTTGCATTGGCCATATAGGCTAACCTAGAACAATTTTTTAAAAGAAAAAAATAAATATGCAGCAGTTTATGCCTGTGTACGCGAGTCCTTAGTCCTTTTTAATGCACCATTGCAGACTGTTTTTGTGTGGTTTTTTTTGTGTGAGATCTTGGGCTCTGGCGTAGTGTAAAATTATGGTCGCAGCCGGCTTTGATGTATGTATATAGCTTTCAGGCAGTAGTCATTCCAAATCCAGTTATTTACGTAATTTTTTGCTAACAAGGTTCTAATAGAATATTCTGAGTTGCTAATAATCCCCGTCCCCAGTTTTATCACTCACATTTTTCCTCACCTACTATGTAACTATGGGATATATAATGTAATACTGACACATAATCACACACATAGGTTGGACTTGTGTCTTTTTTCAACCTCACCCACTATGTAACTATGTAACATTAATGAGCCACATGCAGCGTCCTTGATGCGTTTGAAACCCCCTTTATGCGTGCAGCATACTCAAAACTTGGAAGCCAATACATATATACCCTCTTTTACTTGGTGTATCAATCAAAATTTTTTAAATCATATATTTTTCGCTTTGTATTTCAGTAGTTTCTAGCCTGCTCCTATTAATCTGATAGATCTTGAAGTTTGTAAACCTAATTTGGGAAGATCCCCACACATTTACTTTGAATTCTGACACACATTTTCACAATGACTTGTGAGTAGGCACTGCTGTGTCACAAATTTCAGAGCCTGCCTTCTGTACTGAAGAGGGACTGAGGAGTTTCAGGAGGTGGAATCCAGTACAGGAGTCGCCGCTTGTAGGCAGCAAAGTAACATTTGATATGTAGTTCTTAGAGATTGAAAGTAAACAGCAGAGGAGAAGCTGCAAAGCATTCAGGGAATCCAGGAAGTTATGGAAAGAGATGAGATGGCCAGCAGACAAGCAGAACTCACAAAATAAAAAGATTTTTCAAGTAAGTTTATATTATCAACAGTTGCTATTGTTCGTATTGCTTATGCAATGCTGATCTAAAAATAAGTGTATGTGGTGACTATAGAGCCCCTTTAACCACTTAAGAACCAAGCCCATTTTTCAGATTCCGTGTTTACAAGTTTAAAATCCTTTTTTCGCTAGAAAATTACTTGGAACCCCCAAACATATATAATATACTATATATAATTTTATTTATTTTTTCTAACACCCTAGAGAATAAAATGGCGGTCATTGTAATATTTTCTGTCACACCGTATTTGCACAGCGGTCTTACAAGCGCACTTTTTTTGGAAAAAATACACATTTTTGAATTAAAAAATAAGACCACAGTAAAGTTAGCCCAATTTTTTTTTTAATATTGTGAAGGCTAATGTTACGCCGAGTAAATTGATACCCAACATGGCACGCTCCAAAACTGCACCCGCTTGTGGAATGGCGATAAACTTTTACCCTTAATCTCCATATGCAAAGTTTCTACAGATTATCAGCTTTGAGTTAGAGGAGGTCTAGGGCTAGAATTATTGCTCTAACGATGGCGACGATAACTCACATGTGTGGTTCGAACACAGTTTTCATATGCGGGCAATACTCACATATGCGTCTGCTTTTGCACACAAACTCGTCGGTACGGGGAGCTTGAAATTTTTTTTTTATTTTACTTCACATTTTTTATTTTGACACTGTCCTTTTTAAAAAAAAATAAAAAATAAAATTGGGGTCACTTTTATTCCTATTACAAGGTATGTAAACATCCCATGTAATAGAAAAAAAGCATGACTGGCAGGAAGTCGAGTGAGGGCAAGATGATCCCCACTCGATTCTATGCCCTTAGAGGACCGGAGCAACGTCAAACGTCACTTAAACCCTTACAATCCACTTTTTGCTACAGGGAAGCCTATAATAAGGCTTATCTGTAGCTACCCCAGGTATCTCCTAAACCTGCATGGTTTAGAACAGGGGTCTCAAACTGGTGGCCCTCCAGCTGTTGCAGAACTACAATTCCCATGAGGCACTGCAAGGCTGATAGTTACAAGCAGGACTCCCATGGGCAGAGGCCTGATGGGACTTGTAGTTCCGCAACAGCTGGAGGGCCGCCAGTTTGAGACCCCTGGTTTAGAAGATATGCCCTGTATCTGCCGACATCATCGGCACATGCGCACTGAAGCAATGGCACGTACGTGCCGTTTGTTTCAGTGAGTGTGCTGTTACCGGCATGCTCCCGCGCGCATGTGAGAAATTTAGCAGGTCGGTGCTGTGTACGGGCACCTCAGTGAGGGCTTCGATCTCAGGTGAGTATTACATAATGAGCTAGTATGCATACTAGCTCATTATGCCTTTGTCTTGCAGGTGTTAGGTTTTTTCTTTTTTTCAAAGTGGGTTTACAACCACTTTAAGTGTAAATGTGACATCTGAGGTCTTTTTGGCCCCAGATCTCACATTAAAGAGGCCCTGTCCTGCTTATTTATCAAAAACCTTTTTTTTTTTTTAAGGGACAGTAAAAAAATAAAGTAAAATAAGGGAAAAAATAAATTTAAAGAGCCCCGTCCCTCTGAGCTTGCGCGCAGAAGCGAACGCATACGCAAGTAGCGCCCACATATGTAAACGGTGTTCAAACCACATGTGAGGTATTGCTGCGATCGTTGGAGTGAGGAAAATAAAAACCTGAACGCCCAACAAGCAAAATCCCATTCATTTCGGTGGCACCTGTTCACATCTGAGCATTTTGTCACCTAAAGCAAAATGCCTGAAAAACACCTTAAGCTCAAAAAGGAACATGAGCTTCTTTGGGCAGATTACAGGCGGTTTTCTGCCTCTTATATTGGTGACCTGAACAAAATTGCGGTAAAACTTTGAAAAGCTCCGGTGTGAATGCAGCCTAAACATCTCCTATGGAGGTTTTTAGGTACCGTAGTTTGTTGCCATTCCACAAGTTTGCGCAATTTTAAAGCCTGACATGTTGGGTTTCAATTTACTCGGTGTAACATCTTTCACATTATACAAAAAAATTGGGCTAACTTTACTATTTTCTTTTTTCATTCATGAAAAAAGTCTTACCAATGCATTTTTAAAAAAAATTGCATTGGTAAGACTGCTGCGCAAATACGGTATGACACAAAGTATTGCAACGATCTCCATTTTATTCTCCAGGGTCTCTGCTAAAAAAAAAAAATACTGATTTTAACTTGCAAACACATGTCAGAAATAGGCTTGGTCCTTAAGGGGTTAAGAAAAAAAGCTAACCTTTTTAATATCACTTTTAGTATACAGACTTAGACTAGCTAGGACCTAGCTGCATTTCTATGCCTTTGGTGGATTTATGCTGCATACTCTTCTTGGAAGCTATTTGGCTGCAGGCATATAGAGACAAGGGCATTCAGAGACAGAAAAAAAACGCCAATGCTAGTGCGTTCAGGAGCAGCAGCGCTTTGACAGAAAAAACATCTGATGCGTCTAAACATGCTTAAAGCGGAACTTCACCCTTAACTTGATAAAAAAAAATGTTCTTTAGCAATGGATGTACGTTCCGCATTAATAATTATGCTACCAAAATTAGAGTGTGCTGTAAATTGCCTCCAGCATTGCTCCTTTTTCTTCTTGCTGGAGGCTGCCATTTTGCTGAAACCTAGAGCCTTTGAACCGCAGTAAATCATAAAATGAAACTAAACCCATTGATTTAATGGTTTCAAAAAAAGTTACTTTCCTGGAACATGTCACATTTGCCTTGTGTCCTCAACCAAACGGTCAAACCATCAAATGGCAGTTGCAGATCATACTGAAGCAGCTTCCTTTGCAGAAAAGGATAGGTTTAATTCCGCTTTAAGGCTGTCAGCAGATTAGCCTCTACAATAGGGCTGCAACTAACGATTATTTTCATAATCGATTAGTTGGCCGTTTATTGTTTCGATTATTCGATTAATCGGTTAATAACCTTAAAAAAAAAAAGTGTGGTGTATAATTTTAGGTAATATGTAAAGTTTAAAAAAACACAATTTATTCCTAAATATCTCTATACGCAGGGGTAAATATAAATAACCAACTATATGGTTAGGGAGTAAAATCTTTAATCCACTCTGAGAATAACAGACAGAAGAGATATACTCTATATACTATTAGAGGTTGAATCTGGTAAATATCATCGGACTCAGATCATTTTTTTTTTTTTATTCAAAGAGAAAGTTCTAGACTGCATATTTTCAAACAGAACTGTAACATTACATGTTTTTCTGCAGCTTCTCCATTGAAGTTTATTGAACCAAAAAAGCACAGTTTTGCATTGAAATAGGTCCTTGACCCTTTCCAAATACACAGCAGCTGAAAAAAGCCTAGATGTGAACGTTAAACTGTAGTGCATTTCTGCAAAAAACACCAAAAAACACATGGGTGGGAACCAGGCCTAAGACATTTAGTAACATAATAGTTAAAAAAAAAAAAAAATTAGCCCTTCGTTTTGTTTTTGTTTTTTTTACTGTGCAACAGTGAAAGTAATATTTACAGTAGAGATTATTTGCTCTTTTTGTACTATGTAGGGCTTTTTATTTTTTTTTAACCTCATTATGTTACTGGCCGATTAATCGATTATGAAAATGGTAATCGATTAATTTCATAATAGATTAGTTGTCGATTAATCGATTAGTTGTTTCGGCCCTACTCTACAAACTTGGCAGTGCCTAAAAATGGAGTGCAACTGAGCATGTGCAGAGCAGGGTGAGACAGTGTATGACTGGATTTTACACAGTATAGGCACTTATTTTTACTGTTTAATGTTTTACATAGCTATACCTGCAAAAGGGGCAAGCCAGAAGTGATCTAGCAGGACTTCATTTTCTGACAAAAGTTCCACTTTTAGTGCTGTGTCAAGCGCTTGAGTGCTCATTAATTTCAGTGGCCAGAATAAATTAATATTCGGCCCAATAAAATGGACACTCAAGTAGAGGTCGACCGATATGGGTTTTTCTCTGGCCGATGCCGATATTTAGAAATCGCGGTGGCCGATGGCCGATATGTGATGCCGATTTTTTTTTTTTTGGGCCGATATATATTTGGCCGATTTTTTTTTTTTTTTTTTTTTTTTTTTTTTTTTTTTTTTCTTTTTTCCCTTCATCTCATAAAATCTAACAGTTAGACCCCTTTCACACTGGGGCGTTTTTCAGGCGCTTTTGGGCTAAAAATAGCGCCTGTAAAACGGCTCCCCTGCAGTCTCAGTGTGAAAGCCCGAGTGCTTTCACACTGAGGCGATGCGCTGGCAGGATGTAAAAAAAAGTCCTGCAAACGGCATCTTTGGAGCGGTGTATACCGCTGCTCCACCACTCCTGCCCATTGAAATGAATGTGCACCGGTGCCGAAGCGCCTGCAAAGCGTTTTGGCAGCGGCGCATTTAACCCCTTCCTCGGCCGCTAGCTGGGTTATAAGCGCCCCGCTAGCAGCCGAATAGCGCCTCTAAAATGACGGTAAAGCGCCGCTAAAACTAGCAGCGTTTTACCATCAATGCATGCCTGCTCCAGTGTGAAAGCAGCCTTAAGGCCCCTTTCACACTGGAGCGGTTTTCAGGTGGTATTGCGCTAAAAATACCGCCTGAAAACCGCCCCTAAACAGCCTCCGCTGTTTGTTCAGTGTGAAAGCCCGAGGCCTTTCACACTGAAGCGGTGCGCAGGCAAGGCGGTGAAAAAAGTCCTGCAAACCGCTTATTTGGAGCGGGGAAGGAGCGGTGTATTCACCGCTCCTTCCCCGCTCCTGCCCATTGAAATCAATGGGACAGCGCGGCTATAGCCGCGCTGTACGAGGGATTTTAACCCTTTTTCGGCTGCCAGCGGGGGGTAAAACCGCACCGCTAGCGGCCGAATACCGCTGCTAAAACGACGGTACAGCAGCGCTAAAAATAGCGCTGTTGTACCGCCGACGCCCCCATCGCCCCAGTGTGAAAGGGGCCTTAGTAATACAGAAATTTTTTTTCATTTAAACATTAAACAAAACAAACCTCCAATCAGTTCACTTGTATGTATAATTTAGGGGAAAAAAAAACAAACTATCTTAAATATTAAATACACAAAAACAGGTAATCAAAACTTTTGGACGAAAAAAAAATGGGCTAACTTTACTGCTTAGGTTTTTTTTAAATTCATTACTGTATTTGTTTTTAAAAAAAATTGTGTTTGAAAGACCGCTGCGCAAATACCGTGTGACATAAAATATTGCAACAATCCCCATTTTATTCCCTAGGGTCTCTGCTAAAAAAATATATATAAATGTTTGGGGGTTCTAAGTGATTTTCTAGCAGAAAATACAGGATTTTTACTTGTAAGCAACAAGTGTCAGAAAAGATTTAGTGCCGGTTCACACTGGTGCGATGCGAGAACACTGCGAATCCACTGCGTGTTCCCGCATCGCATGTCAGTTCACACTGCCATATGCGAATCGCTGGGGAGTGTCAATACATTGTTAACGACACCCCCAGTTCAGTTCGCATATCGCACTGCGAACTGACAGTTCGGACATGAATCGGATCGCATATGTGTGAACACACATGCGATCCGATTCTGGTCCGAACAGAAAAAAGGGTCCTGTGCGTGTTTGCACCGAATGCGGTGCGATATCAGCCATACTATCTCTATGGCTGATATCGCACCATACAGACATCGCATGTAATGTGAACAGCAGTGCGCTGTATATTACATGCGATGTCTGTGCGATGTTTGCCATCGCACCAGTGTGAACCGGCACTAAGTCTTTAAATGGTTAAACTGAAAACTTCTCCACGGAGTTCAGTCTATTGATAAAAAGAACCTGAAAGATACAAATGTATCTTCTTATCAGACTTGGCAGGCTGCCCAGAGGAGGAGAGAATCCTCTTCACAGACAACCTCAGGAAACTTGCATTAACTTCTATTACAGAAGTCATTTGCAAGTCACGGCTGAAGTTACAATCGGCCTTTTTTATCAGCACAATCGGCTGATGCCGATTAAGTAAATAACGCCAAATACCGGCCGATATATCGGCCGACCTCTACACTCAAGCGGTTGACACGTGTAAACTTGCCTAAATGCGTTTTGCAAAAATGTGACACTTCTCCTCCTGGCATTTAGAAGAGCTGGGCTAATGCCCAGTGTACATGGGGCCTAACTGTAAAATGGCAGGAGCTGGCTTCCGTCATTTTTTTTCCCCCAATATCAGCAACAGATGCATGTTTAACAGATGTCTGCCAGCAATGGTACAAATCTGAACTAGTAGCACAGCAATAAGCAAAGTTGGGTGTAAAAAAAATCTGATCCTCGACTGTGATCACTGTTGACAAATAATTCTACAATAGATGTAGTTGTGGCTGGGTAGTTTTCTATATGGTTTGAGTCTTAAAGCGGAACTATTTTTGTAAATTTCTTTTTATTTTTTCAGTGAGTACAATGGCGTCCTCTGTACAAGGTGGGGTTTGTGATATCACTGTCCTGCCTCTCCACATTATACAGTCATAGAATGTTTTATGTTCAATAAAAATACAAAGTGTTCTGTTAAACGCAGCAGTGCAAAACAAGCAAATCCTTGTGGTTAAAGTGCAGAAGGGAAGCCACTTGGCACAGGACCCAGAAGCCGAATACTGCGGTGATTTGCAGCTTCCACAGCGATTGCTCATTTATAGGAGATGCATAAAAATCACACTTTGAGTTCGGCTTTAAAGGTCTAAAAATCTCAAGTGGAACATCAGGAAATGATCCTTTTCGCACCTTATATGCCAGTGCACTGATGGTACTTGTCTTTAAGGGTTCATTCACACCAGCCGCTGCATTTCAACGTAGCAGCTGGTGAGCAGTGGGGCTGAGTTCAAAGCGGTGATGACGCACTGAGTTTGGCACATAACACCACCACTTCTTCCTTTTTTTTTTTTTTTTTTTTTTTTTAATGAACGTTGAGGTGTCACACAGTCATCTCCTCATATAGTTCAATTGCCAGCTGCGTGGTGCAAGGCGGTGGATTACATCACATTGCGCTGAAAAGTACTGCATGCGGTACTCTGCACACCACTGCCATGCAGTACTGTAGTGTGAACTGGACACATAGAAGACAAGGCATTTTGCGGTGGGACTGCGCTGGAATAGCCACTCAATGCAGTCCCTACTGCATGTGGTATAAAATACCTTGTGGGTATATTTACTAAAACTGGAGAGTGCAAAATATGATGCAGCTCTGCATGGTAGTCCAATCAGCTTTTAACCTAAACTAGTTGAGTTAAGCTTTGACAATAAAACCTGAAAGCTGATTGGTTTCTTTGCAGAGCTGCACCAGATTTTTCATGCTCCAGTTTTAGTAAATCAACCTCCTGTGTTCAGCAACTCCCTCCACCCACTTCAAGGGCAAGTACAACTGCACTCCTACAGGTCATTACTCCCCCAACCGCAGAAATCTAAAAGGCAAAAATATACAAATCAGAGTGCTCAGCCCATTTTTGCTTTGTGGGCTTGTTGGTTCAGATCCAGACAGACTTTACATTGCTTGGGCAAGGTGAGTACATTTTCTTTTTAAGTTGATTATTGCTGTGGAAGTACAATTGTGTAATGTGTATACTGTCGCTCTTTCTTGTTGACATGATGGGTGTGTTAACAAATGCCACAGCCATGTTTGTCATATACAGCATGCTGGAATAGGAAAAACTTGTACCTGTTAGCACTCCTTTTTATTGATCCTGTGATATGACAGTCTTCTAATATCTGTGGATCTAAATTTCACAGTGTATTATATTGGCCCTTATACCATGCTTTGATTGTGCGAAACATGTATATCTCATACATTTGTTTTCACTGTAATATGAAGAAAACTAGCATGTATAAGCAAATGATTGTTCATGCCCTTCTTGCCAATAAATATATTTGTATTCTGAGAGTTGAAGGTTTTATGGTCCCTTTTTGTTTCATGCTTCTGAAGACTTCACCTCCTTGTATTGCTGAGATCTGTGTGTGAAAAAAACTTAGAGGCCTTGTTAACCTTTTGTACCCTCAGTCTATATGATGGATTATAGATTTAATTCGTTATTAGCGCACACAATGATTTTGCCGCAACTAAATCTGCTATGTTCATCACCCGTATTAACACATGAGCAAACATAGTTTTATATCCCCTGTGATACAAAAAGACGCCACTTGCTCACATCTATAGCTGGCTATCGCAGTAAGAAGCTTTGGAGGGCTAACAACAAGTAGAAAAACATGGCCGTGAATAAATCCATGGAAAAAACAAAGCTTTACTTGCCACCAGTCCGTAGACAACCAAATAACCTGTCTAATAGTATGTGTTAAAAGCAGGGGTTTAGTCTGCACACATTTGCAATTGCATGTGTAAGCCTCAGAGCCTCGTCAAGGCACCCCGGTATCTGTGTTACCTAACACTAATTTATGAGTGTCCCCACAATGGAGGCACGTGCATTCTGATGGATAGGTGAGAGCAGGTAGACTGAAGGGGAGCCACCCCTTCTTAAAGGAGGTCTCATTGCGTTACCTGACCAAAAAAAACAACGGTGATGCAATAAGACGCCAGTGCCTCCATTGTGGGGACACTCATAAGTTAATGTTGGGTACCACAGATACCGGGGTGCCTTGACAAGGCTCTGTGGATTACGCATGCATTTGAAAATGTGTGCAGACGAAACCCCTGTTTTTAACGCATACTGTTAGGTTATTTGGTTGTCTGCAGGCTGGTGGTATGTAAAGCTTGTCGGTAGGTTAGGAAAATGAAAATTCAGCTTTCTCGCTCATCGCTTAGGGGACACTGACAAGAAAAAAACTGTAGTTGAGCCCAGGATAAGCCCTCCTAGCATGCCTCAGTTTTTCTAGAGTCCTACAAGGTTGGACATCTTTTTTTTCAGGTCTGTGCAAGAATGATCTGCTTTTTACTAGCAATTTTTTTCTTTCTTTTAGTTTCCCCCATTAATTTAAGACTCTGCTTTTACATTGCCACCGGAGCTTAGTTTTCTTTACAGCTATCTGATGCACTCTTCCTCAGCCTGGCTTCTGAAGTTCTGCATCCAGGCCTAACTGTGACCTTTGGGTACTGCATTCCACATGTTGCAGTTTCCAGACTCTGTTCTAGTAAGTTACCTACGGAGCACCTTCCAGGTCCAGAGCCACTGGCATTTCCTCAGCTTTTCCCTGCCTCTGAAAACCCACTTAAAGTGATTGTAAAGGTTGTACGGCTCCTTCTTTGTGTGCCCTCATAGCAAGCTGCTTGCTATGGGGGCACGCCTGCATTCTCGCTCCTAAACTGGGCTGTGTGCGTCTATTGACACACAGTGCAGCTCAGCCCCACCCCCTGCTCTCTGCTCACAGGATTTGACTGATAGCAGCAAGAGCCAGTGGCTCCAGCAGCTGCCAGAGTCCCTGTGAGAAGAGGGGAGAGGAGACCTGAAGCCTGGACAGTGCTAGTTCGCTGACAGTCTCAGGTAAATGATTACAGAGAAGGGAAATAGTGTGTTTTTTTTTTTTTTTTTTGTTTGTTTTTTTCAGGGTATGCATTAACGTGGATGTAAACACTCACATATACCCAGTAAACAGCCTCAGATGATGCTCAGGGATGAAACAAATCATCCTACATAAGTTTTGCATGTTTATCTGCTGTCTTCAGCTTTATATGTTTAGAAAGTTCAGATCATGTTAGATTTTCTCTTCCTGGTTAGCACTGCAGTGAAGCCTGGGCATACAGCCAAAACAGCTGATTGGAGGAAAGGCACACATCCCCTCTCCTCAAGGTAGAGACTTTCAGAACTGTTCCTTGAATAGTTCAGCTTTCTGCTAATCTATTTATAACATCCTCCCCAACACAAAACTCACACTGTTTTTATTACAGTTGAAGGAGAACTTGTCAGAAGTCATCAAGCTGATACCAGAACAGCTAGGGGACTCCGTGCTTTGAAGAGAGATTAAAAAAAACTACAGTTATGTGCCCAGCTCAAATTTCATGAATGGGTTTACATCCACTTTAAAGTAGAACTATAGGCAAAGTTTCATTTTGTATAGTGTAAGGGAGGGCTATATCCCCTGTTGGTTCATTTGTTGCCATCTGTAACCCATCGTGGAGATTTACCTTCACTTCCCCATAGCCGTAACAGGAAGTGGGAGGAAATGCCTACAAATTAGGGCAATCTCTTGGGGACCCCCAGGTCACCAGAACTAGTGTCCCCCATTGGAAGGTTTCCTCTCTATTACTTTTCTGGGGACAGCCCAAAATTTGGGATTTTCTTTTACTTTCAATGATAATGGTAATCAGGACAAATCGAGAATTGTGAATCTCCCTAATGGGGACACAGCAATAAAAACTGACAGGTGTTCTTATCCCTCTCCACTCTGTCCAAAACTAAAGAAAAGGTTTTGCCTCAAGTTAAACTTTAAAACAGAGTTCCGCTCCCTCCCCCTTCCAAAAATTAAGTCAGCAGCTACACATACTGTAGCTGCTGACTTTTAATATTGGGACACTTGCCTGTCCTGGAATCCTGTGATGTCTGCATCTTGGCTGATGTTTCCATTGGCGGTCAGGAGGTGCTGCGGCCTTTGCCGGTAAGGAAACCCGGCAGCAAAGCCTTGCAGCTTCACAGCCAGGTCCCTACTGTGCATGCACGAAGCACACTGCTCTTACTGGCCCAACAGCAGGGAAAGGAGGAGGAATGACGTACCTCGCTGTGGTGAGGTCCGGAAGTGGGGACAGGGGACCTGTCAAAAACGGGTACCCGCTTCCCTCCGCCACCCCTGAAAGGTGCCAAATGTGGCATTGGCGGGGCGGGGGGAGAAATCGGATAAGCAGAAGTTACACTTTTGGGTGGAACTCTGCTTTTAAGGTAAAAACCACACAAGCTTTAGAACCACTTTAATGAGTGGGCTGATGGTGCAGAGCACCGGAAGCTACTGTATTTGTGCTGGTCTCTGGGATGCATTTGTATCCCATTCCCTGCAGGTTTCGCCACGAAAGGGGTTAATGCTGAGGGACTTAAAATCTGACAATCTGTTGGGCAGAGTGTTGTGAATGCATCTCCCCACTGCTGGCGTCACATTTTAATCTTTAAAATATTTAGATTTCATTAAACACATGTATGTCAAAAGGTTCCTTTTTCATTCATTTACTTTGTGGTGACAACCCTTTGTCCCTCCTCCCAATTTGCCCTTTTGTGCGGTCAACCTTTAATGTGCACTTTTAGTGGAGACTAGAAAGCAGCCTTGCAGATCTTCAGGCTCCCCAATTGTCACCTTCAGAAGCACACCCTGAGCAATAAAATGCAGCAACCACCTGGTGTGGCTGCAAAGAGGTTGGAAAAGATCAGTAGTACAAAGGTGCTTAAGAAAAAAAAAAAAAAGTAAATCGGTACTTTCCAAAAGAAATGAAAATTGGTAGATGGTGCTTTAGAAAAAAAAATCCATATAGGGTTTACATCTACTTTTAACCTCTGACTTGCCTATGCAGGCACTTACTCTCTACCTGCCCCCACATTGCATTGATTGGAGTTTAAGCAGACAGCAGCATTTTTATTGCAAACCTGAGCTGCAGAAAGGAAAGCTGCATATGTCACTGGGGTGGGGAGAGTCCACACACACACACACCCAGCTAGGTTAATGCGAGCTCCTGTGTATGTATAAGTTCAAAGTAAGACACTATTGGTTATCATACATGGAAATGCCAGCAGTACTTTGAAATGTTTTTTTAAAAATGCTGTTTATTACCAGCATTTTTGTTTGTTTGTTTTTTATTGCTCAGAAAAGGTTTTCTGGTCTTTTTTTGGCTGCAGGTTTTTTTTCTTAATGGGGTGAGAGGTCTTTTTTAGAGTTAATTTAGTAGGTGATGTATTGGAATGAAGCTATTCTTGTGTTATTCTTATAGAGAGCAGGAAATTTGCTAACACAGGAAAAGTATATATGGATTTGCGTGCACAGCAAACTCTTTGGAGAACATGGCTTGCTTATAACAGGAAAGCAGAATTGACACTAGGATTACTTCCTCATTTGCTCTTCATACTTCTAATGTATGCTTTACATTTTTTGCACATTTTTGCTTTTTTGTATAGGGATAATTAATAGTTTGTGCGTATAGGCTTGTCAGTTTGGAGAGATTTGATATGTGTGGATAGATATTCATATGTCCTGAAAACCTTCCTTTTCCTAATTTTCATACTGAATCTGTATATGCTAAAAGTATGCATTGAACTTGTCCCTGCTGAAATCGTTTTTCTAGCCTTCTGTAGACGCCAGAGATTTTCCTATCTGCATTAGTGCTCCTGGGTGCACGTCCACAACCCATTCAGATTGTGTCTGCAATATCTATCAGTCGATTGTGATAAACAATATAAATTTAATCTAGAAATTGATTTTACATAAAAAATTCCCATAGACGCTTTGATTTTCTTTGTGTGATTCATGGTTTTTCAACCTCTGAAGTTCTGCATGATCTAAAAATGTGTAACCTGGATTCATTGAACTAGTAGAAAATGTCCTTGGTTTCTTGTATCCAGAGTAGGAGAGAAATGGTTAACTGAGCACGCTGCTGTATCTATGCCTACAAAGCACACACCCAGCTTTGTCATCACAGCACGGAGACTGTACAGCCAATGAGCATTATAGGGAACAGGGATTGTACGCCTGTCAGGGTTCAAATCATCCATGGCCTTATATGGTAAAATTTACTGTCTGAGCTCAGGGAGTGCTGATGTGTGGACCAGAGGGGAGGGAGGCAATAGGAATACTTAGACTGGATCCCTGAATGATTGCTTGCACAGGGATATGATCACTTCTTCCTGTATTTCTCCTGGCTGTGTTGGTGTAAGAACATTAAACACAGATTGTGCATTATAGCTTTAGAAGGCTGCATTGCACAGGAAGAATGCTGGTGCTGATCTAGTCTTGTGAACCTGCCTGTAATAGTGCTTATGTGTAATTCTAATTCCATGGGTGTTGGCAAGTGTAAATGATTTTTTTTTCTCATTGTTTACAATTCTGATTGACTAGCACCTTGTTTTTTAAGGAAATTGCATTTATACCATATTTAAATTGTCTGTTTTTAATAGGTATGGCGTGGCATCAAACAATACTGTAATCCTATATTTAAGTACATTCCCAGTTGCAAAAAAGTTTGAATGCTGTGTAAAATCTACATAAAAACGGCATGCAATGATTTGCAACTCTGTCTCATATTTTATTCACAATAGAAAATTGGAAACCTATCAAATGTTTAAACTGAGAAAATGCACCATTTAAGAGAAATAAAATAAAATAATTTTGAGATTGATGGCAGCTACATGTCAGTGTGCAGCATATTTTTCCTCTTTGAGGCTGCATTCACATCTCAGCGTTTTTGAATTGCGGGCAGATTTGCAGCGATTTCAAAGTGCCCAGGTGTGAGTGACAAATCGCAGAAGGCAAATTTGAGATGTCCATTTGAATGGCACCTAAAATCCCGGTACGGTTCTGCAGCACGATAACTGATTTGCATGAAGCTTATAGTACAGGAGCTACTTTTGGGCGATGTGGTTTGCCGTGATTGTAGCGCGATTTATCGTGGCAGAAATGCCCCACCATTTTAGGTGCCGTTCAAATGCATGGCATCTCAAATGTGCCTTCAGTGATTTATCATTCACACCTGCGGCGTGAATGCAGCCTGAACACCGCTCTGTAAATGTCTGGAAACTGAGGAGACCAGATGCTGGAGTTTTGGGAGAGGAATGTTGTCCCATACTTGCCTGAGCATATGCTGCTCTAAAACCTGGATCTTTCAGTATTGATGGTGTCTTTCCAGATGTGCAAGCTGCCCATTCCATATGCACTAATGCAACCCCATACCATCAGAGATGCAGGCTTTTGAACTGAGCACTAATAAGCCGGAAGGTCCCCTCTCCTCTTAAGTCCAGAGGACGCGGCACCCATGGTTGCCAAAAATGTCAAATTTTGATTTTATCTGGCTACAGAACAGTTTTCCACTTTGCCTTACCTTGCCATTTGTGGATGGCACGACGACAAACTGTTCACAGACAAAGATTTTTGGAAGTCACAGCATCACCAACTTTTTTGGAATTTTGGGGTTGTATGTAAAAAAAAAAGTTGGTCAGTGGCAGCCTTGTGGATAATTCTGATCCATTCAAATCAGGGAATTACATTTTTTTTCACAATTATGGAAATGTGCAAGGCTGAACCTTTCAAGAATTTTAGTCTTATACCGTTATACAGGGGTAGGCAGCCTCTGCACTCCAGCTATTGTGGAACCACAAGTCCCATAAGGCGTTGCTAGACTGACAGCAATGGGCACGAATCCCAGAAAGATAATTGGTTTCCAAGGACTGGGATAGTAAAATATGTACTTCATTGACTCTGTCCATGTGTGGGCATTCCTCAAGTCTCCACTGCAAGTCCTGCTCTGCTGTGTACCCCTTCCTTTTTTTCTTCTCTCTACCCCCCCCCCTTTTCTTCCCTGGAAGGGGGAAAAAATAAAATGGAGCTGAAGGCTACTGTGCACTAATACTTGTTAAAGTGATAATAAACCGCCGGCTTTTTTTCTTCTTACCTGCAAGGCAAAGTTATGTGCTAGTATGCATCACATACTAGCACATTATGTGAAACTTGCCTTAAGACTAATCACTCCAGCTGCGCGATGTTACACGTTGACAGGGCTTCCATCTTCAACCGGTCTTCCTGCCGGGTTCGCAGACTCCGGCTGTGTGAGTGACCGTAGCTGCGCTGACGTCACTCCCGCACATGCGCGTGGGAGCCACTGTTTACGGCACAGGACTTTGAAGGAACGGCCTGGGTGCCCATTCCTTTAGAGCGCATCTGCATGTACAGTAAATCCCAGACAGTGCACGTTTAGGAGATCGTTACAGTATCTATAGGTAAGCCTTATTATAGGCTCCCACTTTAAGATGGCATTGCTAAACACTAAAGTAAGAAAGCCGATATTTTTGACTGAGTGAGCTGGATGAGTGGTATATATACATATATTCCCTGTTTTATTAAATATCTTTGAGGGGAAAAAAAGAATCTGCTTTTATCCTGTTGAGAAGAGCAAAAAGCCTGAATAGAGATTGATGTGTGGAGGGAAAAGTGCACTGGAGGACAGGATGTGTGCAGTCACAAGACAATGGTTTTATGTATAGTAAATGCCATTCACATCCTGGCCTGCAAATCAGTCAGTCTTCTATGTTCTGCTCATCTTTATGCCACCACATATTGTTACATCATAGTTCCCTTTTACACATACTGGAATTATTTTGTTTTTACAGCAGCATAAGTAATGTGTGGTGATCTGAAATGATAGAACTTTATTTCGTTAAGATAATAAGAACAGCAGCTCATGAATGTTAAAAAGATGCAAGCGTCAGACAGGACTGCTAATATCGCATGTTTTGTGCAGTCTGTACTGTTGCTTCTTAAAAGCATATCAATTTAAATCCATCTGCACTGTAAAGTGACCAGATGGTATTGCTGCCCTACTATATTACATTCGGTCTTCCCCCAAATCTGTTTGAGATGTCTTAGTCACCCAGGAACAATGTTCCATATACGACGAACATGTCTGTGGCACATCCTCCTGGTCAACAATTTTTGATACTTATTAATTTAGATATGAACCTGAATTGCTCCGCACAAATTGCGCTTTTTTTATCCATTCTCCTCCTAGGCTGTATGAGTTTTGCTAAACAGGGTCTTTCCCGGTTTTTTACTGATGGCTGCAAGGTTAGTCATTCCCAGACACTCAATGCCCCACTCCTCCTTCTCTTTATGCTGGCCATACACGTATAGAGTTTGATATTTTCAGATGAGAATATTAGTAAGAATATTCATATGAAATTTTCCTTGTACATTCAATGAACGTCGCTTGCTTATAACGTTCAATTTTAACATTTTGTTCAAGAAAAGTTTTCTATTGTTACTTTGAATTTTCCTGTCACTAAGGTCAAATTAATATAGGTTTGACCCCACTATTATTAAATCAAACCAATGTTCTTAAATCAAACAATTTCTGAAAATCTATACATGTATGGCCCGCATTTGTGAATGGATTGATAAAATGCAGTTCCTGAAGATACTAAAAGAGCTGACCTCTAATTTTTTTTTTTTAATATGATACTCAAAATTTTTAAAAATATGGCATCTGGATACATATTTGTATGACATTCAGATTTAGGGAACTAGTAACCATTGGCAATAATTGAACTGATATGCTTACCCAGTAATAATATACTGCAGTGAGGTCTGTATGACCCCCACATTTTCTTTTTCTCTTCTCTCCTATGCCTTTTTTTTTTTAAATTTCTTCTTTTTAAACTCCTCTTTTTTTACTATCTGATTTTCACTCTCTGTACCTGGCAGACCTCAGTTTTACTGTACAGGACATTACCAGTTATGACCTACATATTCTAAGTCTCTTAAAGTGGAGTTCTACCCCACAAAAATGTCATTAATGTGCATGAAATAAAAAAAAAACATTTTGGAGGATTTTATCACCTCTATCACCTCGGCTCCTGACATCACTTCCCTCGGGGCGGTGCATGCTGGTCCAGCAGCAGCACCGTAACCAGGAAGATAGTGCTTGTGGGCTTCACATGCCCACAAGCAAAATGGAACATG
Source organism: Lithobates septentrionalis (assembly GCA_037952835.1). Lineage (NCBI taxonomy): Eukaryota > Metazoa > Chordata > Amphibia > Anura > Ranidae > Lithobates > Lithobates septentrionalis. The sequence goes on along the minus strand of JBBDGP010001428.1, from coordinate 362,927 downwards.
CCAGGGATAAAAAAAAATCGGACATAGTTTGATCTAAATTGGCAATCACATTGATCGCTAAACAGGGAGTCATATAAATAATAGCATTTTAAATAATATATTTGTACAAAAAAAAAAAATGTACATAGTTGGAACTCCGCTTTAATCATCGCGTTACCTATTGACATGAGCCATTATATAATATACATATGTCTTTTTCGGTTGGTTTTTCATATGAAGATGTAGTAATCTCTATCTTTTGTACAACTGAAAACCCTTTGTGTGCTTTGTGATCTGCCGCATGACTGTACTTTATACTGTTAAACCTTTTCCTTAGACTTTTAAAGTGTGAATCATCTCTTACTGGATGACCTTTAGGTTGTTATCGCATTGCTTATCATAAATAAGTTGTACTATAACTTCCATGAATGAAAAGCGATCTATGAAT
>JBBDGP010001428.1:207500-357500 GCA_037952835.1 Lithobates septentrionalis | reverse complement strand
TAAGAGGTTTTGGAGAGGAGGAAGTAGAGTTGTGACACGGAAGGTGCAGTGAGATCGGTAACATTTGAACCAACGGAGAGCACAGCCCATGGATACTAAGCAAATTTTAGGTTTTTTGAGGAGGGGGTGATCAACTATATCAAAGGCAGCGGTGAGGTCCAAGAGTAAGAAATCGGAATAATGACTGTTGGTTTTAGCTGTTAGTAAGTCGTTTGTAAGTTTTAGGAGAGCAGTTTCTGTGGAGTGCTGTGGACAAAATCCAGACTGAAGGGGATCAAGAAAGTTATTCTCAATAAGGTGGTCGCTCAGTCTGTTGTAGATGAAACATTCAAGGAGTTTGGAGGCGGGTCTTAGGTTGTTAACATTGGTGGGGTCCAGTGAGGCCTTTTTTGGTATAGGACTGACTAGTGCGTGTTTCAGAGGGTTGGGAAAGATGCCAGTAGAGGTTGAAGATATGAGTTAGAGTGTAGGATAGAGTCAGAGGGTGACTGTAGTATTTTGAGAAGGAACAGGGTCCAGCGGGCAGGAGGTTAGGTGGGCGATTAGAAAATGTATTGCCTTCCTCTGTAGTAGTTGGGTTAAACAAGAGTATTGATTGTACAGGAGGACAAAGTGTGAAGTGACGAATTGTCTCAATCTTATTTTAGAAGTGATTAGCAATCTACTGGGCATTGAGTAAGTTAGTGGGTGGAGGTAATGGTGGATGAAGTAGAGCGTTAAAAGTAGAAAAGAGTTGACGGGGACTGTGTGAGAGGGTATTCATGAGAATGATAAAGTAAGTCTGGCAGCGTGGAGATGGGAATGGCATTTTTGGAGGGCAGATTTATATTGGCTGAAATCTTGCTGTGACTTTGTCGTATGCCACAGACGCTCAAGAGCAGGGCTCTATTTTTTGATGCTTCTGGTATTGTCTGTCTGCCAGGGTTGTAGCGGTCGGGGCCTGATTCTGTGCGTAGTGAGGGGGGGCCAAGGTATCCAGGGTGGATGACGGTGAACTGTTGTAGATAGAAGTGGCCGGTTTGGGGCAGGACAAGGATGAGATTTTGACAGACAATCTGTAGCAGAAAAAAGGAGAGAAGGGTTAAGTTGGCGAAGGTTTCTACAGGTAATTGTTTGTTTGGTAGTTGGAAGGCAAGGGAGGAGGAAGACAAGGAGAGAGTGAAACTAATAAGGTGGTGATAGGAGAGAGGAAAAGGAATGTTGGAGAGGTTGCATGGAGTGCATAGGTAGGAGAATGAGGTCAAAGCAGTTGCCAAGAGAGCGAGTAGAATTTGCCCATTGTTTCAGGTCAAGAGGTTAGGCTCAGAAATTTAGAAGTAGCGAGAGTGTTAAGATTAACAGGGATGTTGAAGTCAGCAAGAATGATGGGATTTCAGAAGAGAGAAGTTGTCAAAGAAGCTTGATACCAGTCCAGGGGGCCAATAGATTGCAGCAGTTCTCAACGAAACTGGAGAAAATAGACAAATACAGTGAGCTTCAAATGAGGAGAGGGACAGAGGGTGGGGTGGATGAAGAACCTGAAAAGTGCTTTGAGGGGATAGGAGGATTCCAACACCGCCTCCTTTCCATCCACTAGGCCTGGGAGAGTGAGGCCACCATGGGAGAGGGTAGCAGAAGGAAAGTCTATATACAGTATCTCATAAAAGTGAGTACACCCCTCACATTTTTGTAAATATTTTATTATCTTTTCATGTGACAACACTGAAGAAATGACACTTTGCTACAATGTAAAGTAGTGAGTGTACAGCTTGTATAACAGTGTAAATTTGCTGTTCTCTCAAAACTCAACACACAGCCATTAATGTCTAAACCGCTGGCAACAAAAGTGAGTACACCCCTAAGTGAAAATTTCCAAATTCGGCCCAAAGTGTCAATATTTTGTGTGACCACCATTATTTTCCAGCACTGCCTTAACCCTCTTGGGCATGGAGTTCACCAGAGCTTCACAGATTGCCACTGGAGTCCTCTTCCACTCCTTCATGATGACATCACGGAGCTGGTGGATGTTAGAGACCTTGCGCTCCTCCACCTTCCATTTGAGGATGCCCCACAGCAGCTCAATAGGGTTTAGGTCTGGAGATATGCTTGGCCAGTCAATCACCTTGCAAGTGAGGCGGAAATTAACCTCCCTGGCGGTATGATTATTTCGGATTTTAGGTGCTGAAAGCGGTACAATTATTTTGCATGGAAATTTGGCGTTTTATATTGTAAGCCTGTATTTCTTAACAATAACACACTTAAATCTGTCCAAACAAGAGTCTAGTAGATATCCCGGGTATGATGAAGTTTGAAACAGAAAAACATAAATTATAATATAATAAATAATTTAATAAAAATATATAATATAATAAATTTCCCCACGATTCACTATCGCTCAATTCTGTAAGTGTTCTAATTTACAATCCTTGTTTCTAGCTGGTCTGAAGCCACTTTTGACATAAAGGGACACTTTTTGGTTGCTATGGACAATCTCCAGTTTCCAGGCAGAAAGAACAGTATATATCATATAAAACTGCATGCAGGGCATTGGACAAAGCACTGGGGATAAAAGGGATGTGAAATAATTTCATACAGTACTGTAATCTGTAAGATTACAGTACTGTATGTGTTATGGTTTGTACTCTTTTTTTTTAATTTGCCGCCAGGCTCCGCCCCCGTGCGTCGCAACGCTCGCAGGGAACGGAGCTTGGTACAGAGAGGCTTCGGAGGAGACAGAGCCCACGGACACTGCGGGGGACATCGCAGGATCCCGGGGACAAGGTAAGTAATGCCACACCAGGATCCTGCAGTGTAATCCCGAGTGTGGCTCGGGGTTACCGCTAATGGGACTGAAATTTAACCCCCGAGCCACACTCGGGAAAACCATCAGGGAGGTTAATGTACAAATATTCTCGTACGACAAAGGCTTTTTTTTTTTTTTTTGGTTCTGATCTTGTGCAGTCTTGTATGAAAACGATGCACATTAAATGAAAATCGTTTATTCTGTTCCTGTACGAGAAAAATTTTGGAGTTTGTCCCTTCAGAATTTTTTTTTGTTTGCAAAGTCGTAATCTGATGTCAAAAGTTTTGTGTACACACTAGGAAAATCAAACGATCGTGCCAAGTGTGTAATTTTTCTTCCAATTTTCTCAGTGACCTACAGTGAACTCACTCTTATCTATGGAGGAGCAGCGCTGTCAAGCTAGGACAAAGTGTCAGGACTACAAAACACCTCCCCCTCCCTCCATAACATAGGGGGGCGGGGGGTGTTCTGTTGTCCTTTTTATGCCTAGAGAAAATCATTGCGAGGGTTCACATAATCCTTTTTACCTCCCTGGTTTCCATTTCCCTTTTAGCCATTAACTGATTTGCTGAGTTAGCTGTGTCAAATCTTTCCTTGATTTACCAATTTTTTCTTTTCAATAAAGAGGTCGTCACTGGAGAAATTACTTTCGATAAGGGTTTGTTTTTGTTTTGTTTTTTCAGAATTACAGGAGTATAATACATTAGCCTTTGGTTAAACTATATCACTATTGCTGTGGTAGATTGCTAACTAGTGGTCATTTAAAGAATTGCATTTAACATCATCCACCAATTTTATTTGTCTTTCTGAAAGTTAATGAGTTTTTGTGTTTTCAGGACTACTGTTTTTTGATGGATAAATGATTAAGTGCCAATATAAGTGTTTGTAAAAGTATAACCTGGCATTTTCATCCCTGGGTATCTGTTATATTGGTTGGGCATATATCCTGGTCACTTATTTGCCTGCCTTCTTATCTTATGATTTTTCTTTTTTCAGACTGGAAGGATTGACAAGTCTTACCCAACTGTTTGTGGCCACACAGGACCAGTGCTGGACATTGACTGGTGTCCACATAATGACAACGTTATTGCTAGTGGCTCTGAAGACTGCAGCGTCTTGGTAAAAACCTGATATATATAATATGCTTATATTGTGCAGTCATATTGTGGTATAATTTTGGGTTGTGGTACATTCCTAAGTGGCCCATTTAGTCTTGGTTAAGTGCCATATTCTTTCTGACAAATAGGTTTATTTGAATTAAAGGATTCACTTTTAAAGCAACTCTGTTACTAAACAAGTTTACAAAAAAAAAAATTAAGAAAACGTTGCATGCAAATTGACGCATTAACACCTTTTTTACACCAATGGACTGTTCGGGTCCGCTTGTCTGTTTTTCAGGTGTACTTGATCAGACCACCTATTGTTCTCTATGGAGCGGCGGATGTCAGCAGACCCGTCCGTTGGCATCCGATCTGGTCCACTATCCGTTAGGGCTGGGAAAAAAATCTATTTAAATCTTTAATCGATTTGAGAGGTCAAATCGATTCAAAATTTAAGCAAATCGATTTTTTTTAGATTTTTTTTTTTTTTCACCGCGCCGGTCCCGAGGCGCTGCGGGCATGAGTTTTTAGGCGAGGACGCGGCTACGGCCTAGTCCGCGGCTACAGCCGGACGCCGCGGACTAGGCCGAAGCCGCGGCCTCGCCTAAAAAATCATGCCCGCAGTGCCTCCGGACCGGCGCTGACACCGCGCCTGAAGAGCTGCGGGCAAGGAGTCTTTAGGCTAGGTCACGGCTTCGACCTAGTCCGCGAGGCCGGACGACGCGGACTAGGCCGAAGCCGCAGCCTCGCCTAAAAGTTCATGCCCGCAGCGCCTCAGGACCGGCGCGGTTTCCAAAAATAAAAACTCGATTCGAATCGTGAATCGAGTTTTTTTTTTTTTTTTTTTTTTTTAAGAAAATCTCCCAGCCCTACTATCCGTCTGGCAGATTGGATGACAGAGGGAAATGGACCACCCCATAGAGAAGAGCGGGTTGTGTCTGCTCAGAGGGTATCAGCAGAGCGATCCCCTGCTGAGCAGGCAGATCCGTTTGATGGGGGCTGCTCCATCTGAAAGGGGCTTAATACTTGCCTCTCCTGTTCTGAGCTCCATTGTGTTAAGTTTTCTCAAGACTCTTCACACTTGTGACATGTTTTCTGCCAGCCCTTACGTCACTACTGTTTAGTGACATGGGTCAAGCAGATAAAACCTCACAGCTTGGAGGATGCAGGCATCTTACACTCCCAGAAGTGTCAAATGCAAATCATTTTTTAGCATTATTATTATTTTTTACTGTTAAAATAGCTTGTGTGTTTGTAGTAAAGCTAGTCACACACAGCCCAAATTTTGTCCTGTTCCTGCTGAATTGGCTGAAATTTGAGTGGTATGGGGTCCTATTGTCAACACCTAGCTTAACTGAAGCTGGTTTAAAAATCGACTCTGTAGAGTGGAAAATTCTCAAATGAACAGTGACTGCATCCTATCGCAATCAGTCACTGTTTGAGTATTCAGATGGTTGCTTCAGCTGTCTCAACATAATAGCCATCCACGTGGTTTATTTATTTACTAGTTTATTTGGCGTTTTGGGTACAAAACAATATACAGATAAAAGGCAGAGGACAGGGATATAATATAAAAAGACAACACAAGTAAGAACATAAACCCCAACTTAAAGCGGCACTTCACTCTCTCAATCAATATTCGCCATTTTCAATCCTTATGCTGCAAGCATTCGTAAATGTGTGTTTTTTTTTTTTTTAAACTTATTACATTTCTGCAGTTACTTTTTGGTTTCCAGGCCTAGGCAAATTATGTCATACATCCCAGGAGTTTTCAGGAGGAGTTTTCTCAGCTAAGCACACCCTCCTGCCTGCATGGCTGAGCAGGTCAGATGGTTTCCAGTAAATGCTACATGAACCATCTGCCCTTACTCGAGACGGCAACGGACAGAATTGCTAGGGGGATTTTTTTCAAAGTGATTTTTCAGCAAAATAAAGCATTGAGACATGGCTGGACAGACAGGGGAGTTTACATTGAACACTAAAAATGAGTTAAATGGCATTTTTGGTGCTCAGATGCAGTGTAGTTACAATTTAATACGTCATTCGGCACACCTTGAGGCTAAACCCAGAGGGTCTAAGTTCGTGAGGGTATTACCTTGTAAAGTGTGAGGTAAAGCCTGTGTGTGTGAATAAGGGGGAGTGGGTGGTCATGTCATCCTGCAAGTCAAGAAGACAAGTACAGCAGGAGGGGAATGGTATAAGTAGACTGGGAAGGGTGGGGCAAAGGAGCTGTTGAGAGGGTGTGTCCTTCCCTTCCCATTCAGTGGGTGACAGTGTTATTAAGGGTTACTAAATTGGTCACAGCTCATAAATGTAGTAGAGATTATCAAGTGGTCATCTATTTAAATTTTCCATGTAAGAAGGCTCACTCCTCCATGTGTTGAGTGATTTTCAAAGACCCATTCCTTAACTGCTTGCCGCCCGCCCATCGTCAAATGATAGCGGGGCGGTGCGGCTCTTGTTCTGGGGCGACGTCATATGACGGTGTCCCAGAATGGCTGGTCTCGGGCGCGCAACGTGGCGATCATGGTCGCGCGTGCCGTGTTGCTAGGACACGGCGCGACCCCGATCTATGTAAAGATCGGCGTCCGCGACTCTTTAACCATGTGATCGGCTGTGTCCAATCACAGCTGGTCACATGTAAACAAGGAAGTGGCGGTAATTGGCTCTCCTCCCCTCACACTGACAGAGTGTGAGGAGAGGAGAGCCGATCAGCAGCATCTCCTCACAGGGGGACATGTAGGAATGTAATCGGGGCACTGATAATCGGTGCCCTGATTACAATAGTGCAACACAGTGTCACCAGTCAGTGGCAGCAATTAGTGCCCACAGGTGCCACCAATCAGTGCCCATTAGCGATGCCAGTCAGTGCCACCTATCAGTGCTGCCCATCACTGCTGTCAATCAGTGAGAAAAAGGAAAACTGCACTATTAGCTAAAAGTACTTAAGCTGCAACTCAAGATGTTATACAACACCAGACAGAAATATAAAAAAAGGGGAAGCTGCGCTAAATATAGTGACCTATGAGACAATGTGAAGGAGGAGTGAGGAAAAGACTGCGCTACAACATATAAAAAATTGAGATAAAGAAATGAAGCTGCCAACACTCAAACATACAAGGTTCTAAGTGAATATTTAAAGTGATAGTGTGGCGCTAATAGGATACGTGTACCCTGGATATGGTACAACTGGACCCAAATATAATGTGCCAATACACCATGACAAAACAAAAGGAAAGCAATGCTCAATACAGTGAGTGCATAAAACAAAAAAATAAAAGTCCACAAAAATGTGAAGGGGTGAGTTCTTCCCGTGGAGGTGTCTCCAATCACATGGGAGAAAAGAATCACTTGTCTGTAGTCACTTTCAATAACACTTCGAAGGTAAATAAATACTCTTACCAACTGTGGTGGACCATGGGTGTCAAACGACAGAAGGGTTGGACAGGCTTGGGATCCTATGAGGGATGGATCGGATGCTGGACATGGGGGAGAGGTCAGACAGATCCAATGTGGTGTCCCTGACTCTCGGTCCCTGGATTCCACAGGCACTCTGCGATCCGGTTATCTCCCAAAGCGCTTCCTCATGAACTCCGAAGAACAAACACATGGGAACAGTGGAAGGAGGACTCCAAATAGTGCAGGTCAATTATATTTGGGTCCAGTTGTACCATATCCAGGGTACACGTATCCTCCTATTAGCGCCACACTATAACTTTAAATTTTCACATATGAGACAATACCTATTAAAAATACATGCACTCACAATTCTAAAAAATTATGTATGAAAAAACAAATATGATAATGATCATAAGTGAATAAACAATACAAAAATATATGTTTACACTGCCACAATGAATGTGCACAGATGTATAAGTGAAAACGATACGTGTGAGGGCCATCACCGCTGAGGCCAAGGAGTTCAGTATATTGCACGGAGATCCCGGGCTGGGTTATAAGTCATCTGCGCCCTGTGGTCCCCTGTAACAAGGGACCATAGCTATCTGTAAGCGGCAGCATGTGTTGAGGTGGAGGCATTTTCTATTTCTTCATGTTTTCTTGGGGTTTCTCTTTGTGTCACCATGGATGAGTCAACAACTATTACGCATGGGCTATTTTTTTATTTATTTTTTTTATTTAATTTGTTTATGGTCACATCTGATCACATATGGACTTATTTCCATCAACCGTTTAATTATTTCATTATTTTTCTGGTGTAGTTCAGAACTTACTATTCTCACCAATCAGTTGGTAAATTGTCACTATATGTATAATTTTTTAGTTTCATATTTTAGCCATATTGCTGCATTATTGGGTTAATATTCACTGATGTGCTTTTAACTCAAGTTTTCACTTGTACATCTGTGCACATTCATTGTGGCAGTGTATACATATATTTTTGTATTGTGTTGACTTATGATCATTATCACATTTGTTTTTTCATACATCATTTTTTATAATTGTGAGTGCATGTATTTTTAATAGGTATTGCCTCATAGGTCACTATATTTAGCGCAGCTTCCCCTTTTTTATATAATACCCATCAGTAATGCCCATCAGTAATGCCCATCAGTGTCCCCCACCAGTGCCACCTAATCGGTGCACATAAGTGCCGCCTCATCAATGCCCACCAGTTCTGCCTATTAGTGCCCATCAGTGCCGCCTCGTCAACGCACATCAGTGAAGGCAAAAAATGACTTGGTTACAAAATTTACTGACAGAAAAAAGTAAGCTTTTTTTTTTCAAAATTTTTGGTCTTATTTTTAACAAAAAAAAAAACCCAGCGATTAAACACCCCCAAAAGAAAGCTCTATTTGTGTGAAGAAAACGATAAAAAATTTGTTTGGGTTCAGTGTAGCATGACCGCGCAATTGTCAATTCAAAGTGCGACAGTGCTGAAAGCTGAAGAAATGGCTTGGGCAGGAAGGGGGTGTAAGTGCCTGGTAGGAAAGTGGTTAAAAGGAAGGAGGACATACCTCCAGTGTGTTTATCAGAGTTGTGGTTGCCAACAGAAGAGTAAAAGACCCTAACAGTAGGTATGGGGTCTGGGAGTAGGGGAAAGGAGGGCAATTTCAGGTGTGCTTGAAATGCTAAAGCCTGGCCTGTCACCTGTTTGTATATTAATACATTTTAAAGATCCGAGGGCAAGACCATCAAATGTGCAAGATGGCCATCATCGTTTAGAAATCTAAAAGTGTATGACTAGCTTGTAGTAATTGAGAAAGCATTGCTTTTAATTTTTTCAGGTTTTTTTTGTTATAGTGTGAAGTTGTCTATACAGACAGAAAATAATATATACATTTTGTGTTTACCCAGGTTTGGCAGATCCCAGAGAATGGATTAACTGTACCACTTACAGAGCCTGCAGCTGTATTGGAGGGGCATTCCAAGAGGGTTGGCATCGTAACATGGCACCCTACAGCCAGCAACGTGTTACTCAGTGCAGGTATCTTAATATGTACATGTGTTCATGTAAAGACTTTGGGTGATCTACATAAGAATAAGTCATGGGCACGCATTTTCAGATAACAATTTCAACTAAAATGTGTACTTTATACATCAGAACATTTTTTATAAAGCTTTTTTTTTTCCAGTTGCCTCTGCTGCAGTTTAATAAGGGTTCATAAATAGGATTAAAAACCTATTTATAATATGTACAAATTAATGGACATTATTTCTAGTATTTTGATACCTTAGGTTAAAAACTGGTACTGTAACCCCTGGTGTCTAAATCTGTGCAGCTTTTATAGGATTGGATCAACAATACATTAAAACTTGATCCATGCAAAAAGGGTCAGTACCTGATCTGGCTCCCCCCCCCCCCCCCCCAAATGTTAGAAGAGGTGGGGAAGGAGAGGCACATTAGTGTTACTTTCACTTTTAAGTGAAGTCTGCTTTAAGATCTCATATTGGCTCATAAAATGACCTCAAAGCTTATCAAGTGTGTAGAGTAAAAAAAAATGGAGTCTAATATTAATCGGGTCTGTACCCCTGGTCCCATGATCCATTGCTACATGTCTGAAGGAGGTTTTCCAGAAATGTTGCGCACTTACGAGCAGTGTAAGCTGCTGGAGTTAAAGTGGTGTTCCGGCCGAAATTCTACTTTTTGAATAAAAATACCCCTATAATACACAAGCTTGATGTATTCTAGTAAAGTTAGTCTGTAAACTAAGGTCTGTTTTGTTAGTTTATATCAGTAGTTTGTTATTTTATAAACTTACAGCAGGCCGTGGCCATATTAAGTGTGGGCATCTGAAGCCAGACTGTATTTCTTCCTGGATCTCATCCTTGCAGATCTCGCACATGCTCAGTGCAGCACAAGCAGTGTAATAGGTTTCAGGTCAGGTTTCCATAGCAACGGCAGTTTCAGAGGAAGTTGCCGCCCCTTCCCAGAAGGCATTGTAAACAGGAAATGATGCGATGGGCCGCGGCCAGGGAGAAGGAAGTGAAAAATGAATACAGAAAATATACAGTAGGTGCTGAGAAAAAAAATAAAAAAATATCCAATTTGTTTACAGTGCACAGTTTAGTAAGGGATGCTGAAGAGTTGTAAAAGTGGGTGGAACTCCACTTTAAGCGAAGAATGAATGGGGCTATAAAGAAGCACAGAGTTGGGTCATATTTACAATCTTGTACCAATCATCAGGCGCTTCCATAATTCTTCCATAATTTTTCCAATTCCATAGCAAGGAGTTTTAAACTAGGAATAACTCATGATTCAAACAGAGCTTTAGTTATTTGGTTGCAATGAAATGGTGCTGTCAATCAGCATGATGAACAAAGAGACAGTTTAAGAGTGGTAGGTCATGCCCTGAAAATTAGCTACTCTCCCTTGCACAGAAGGGGAGGTAAAATAGTACTTTGTAATTGCAGCAGCTTCAAAACTTTCTGCATTTTAATTGGATGGGATTTTTGTTGTGTTTTAGTAATTGTTTATTGAGCAGGCAGCACTAACTTGATTTTTGTTTTTATTAGGGTGTGATAACGTCGTCATTATCTGGAATGTGAGCACATCAGAGGCTGTAATAACAATCGATGAAATTCACAATGATATGATCTATAGTGCCTGCTGGAACCGCAATGGCAGCCTCATTTGTACTGCCTCCAAAGACAAGAAACTACGTGTAATTGACCCACGCAAAATGGAGCTGGTAGCGGTGCGTAATCAATATGGCTTTCTTACCTGGAAGTTTTGTACTTGGAATTATCTTATTTTTTTTGATATGTCATTACATAGAAGCAGACTGTGTACAGATGTGTACACATAAAATAAGAATAAGGTTGACGGCAATGTAGCCTGTACCTGTGCCTTTTTTCTTCATTAAAAAAAAAAAAAAGACTAACAAAAACGAATTTCCGTTCTGGGAGGACGTGAACAGGTTTCTGTTGTGGTGTTACAGGACTTTAACAGTAAGTCATGGTTGCATTGCAGTGCAAGGATTTACCTGAATCTAGCCCTGAAAGTGGTTGTTAAAGGCTCAAGGTTTTTTTTTTTTTACCTTCATGCCTTCTATGTATAAAGTTAAGTGCAGCAGCCCCCCTAATACTTACCTGAGCCGCATGGCGATCCAGCGATCTCTGGGGCTCTCCCTCTCATTGGCTGATACAGCAGCGGGAGCCATTGTTCCCTGCTGCTGTCAATCACAGCTAGAGAGCCAATGAGGGGGTGGGGCCAAGTCCCAGCTTTGTGTGTGTGAATGGACATGCAGAGCAGTGGCTCAGGAATGAGCCTGCTTGGGTACCTCCAGAGCAAGCTGTTTGCTCTGGGGGCATTTGGCAGGAGGGAGTGGCCAGGAGCGCCGGTAGGGGAACCAAGAAGAGGATTGGGGCTGCTCTGTGCAAAACCATTGCACAGAGCAGGTAAGTATAACATGTTTATTAACCAGTTCCCGACCAGCTCACGCCGATATACGGCAGCCGAATGGCACCGCTGCGCGAATTGCCGTACCCGCGACAATCTGATTCATTACAGAACTGATTAATCCTCAGGTCCAGGCCAACGATTTCTGGCCTTGACCTGCTGATCGGCTCTGACGAATAAAATGCTTCCTCTGCCTGTAAGTGTAAACACATGCAGGGGAAGTGATCTCCTCTCCCCTCGTGGAACTCTTATCGTTCTAGAGAGAGGAGAGAGAACATCTCACAGTAAGTTGCACCAACACTACACGAACACCAGTACACGTAGGTACGCTTGTCACCCCGATCCCCGCCCCACTCCCTGTCAGTGTCACCCAGTGCATTTGTCAGATTTTTCACTGATCACCGTACTGGTGTCATTTGTAACACTAATCAGCATTAGGGCAGTTAGTAGTAGGCTAAGGTAGCTTTATGGTAACCCCCTAACCCCCCCTAATAAAAGTTTAACCCCTTTATCACCCCCAGTCACCAGCAGTCACCGTATTAGTGTCACGGGTGATGCTGGTAGATTATTTTTTTATAGTGCCAGGGTACCCACCATGTATTTGCCTAATAAAAGTTTAACCCCCTGATCACCCGGTGGGTGACATCAGTTAGGTTTTAGCTTCAGTTAGGGTCTGCGTCGCCCCAGGCAGCGTCAGATTAGTGCCAGTAGTGCTAACACCCACGCACGCACCATACACCTCCCTTAGTAGTATATAGTGTCTGAACGGATCAATATCTTTGATCAGATCTATACTAGCGTCCCCAGTAGTTTAGTGTTCCCAAAAACGCAGCAGTAGCGGGATCAGCCCAGATACCTGCTATCACCTGCATTTAGCCCCTCCGCCCAGCCCACTTAGGTGCCGTATAAATCGATCACTGTCACTTACAAAACACTAAACACAACTACGGCGTTCAGAGTCTGGCCTGATCCCTGCAAACGCTAACAGTTTTTTTGGTAGCGTTTGAAGCAGTCGCTGACGATCAGGTGCTCCCCCCCCCCCCTCCTGTGAGTTTCACTAGTTGTACCGGTGAATTTAGAGGCCATAATGTCCAATCGAAGGTACACTAGTGATGAGGCCTACACGTTTCTGAGCATGACAGATGAGAGTGAAGAGGAAGTCTCCCATCTGTCAGATTCAGGCTCAGAATACGAACCAGTAGCTAGCTGATGACTGAGTAGTGGTCCCTGCTAAGGTCAGGCGTACCCGACCCCGTTCTGCTGTTGAGGTGCGAGAACCGCAGGGCTCTGGCATGGAGCAGAGCCAGTACTATTGCCACTCATCCTTCTGGTGAACTGGCAAGCACCAGCGGCCTAGTACATCCTGGTGGTACATCCAACACTGCAGTAGTACTTGGTGACTTGGCGAGTCCCAGAAGTGCAGTTCAAGCTGGTGAGGTGGCTAGCACAAGTAGTCTCGCAGCCACCAATAAGACAAAGATGGGCCCGTCGAGCCCATAGTGCCCTTCCTGCTGCATTTTCCAATCCGAATTGGGAGCCCACCACTTCTGCAGCACCCGTACTACACCCCCCCATTCACTGGCCAACCCGGGAATTCAGGTGGAAACAGTAGATTTTAGGTCACTTGATTTTTATTCGCTGTTTTTCTCGGGAGATCTCTATAGATCTATTGTGGACCAAAGCAATTTGTATGCTGGTCAATTCATCGCCGCTAATCCCCAGTTGACCCTTGCCAGAGATTGGAGACCTATTACGGTCTCCGAATTTAAGACCTTCCTGGGCCTATCCCCCCTCATGGGCATAACTAAAAAAAAGTGAGTTGCGGTCATATTGGTCCACTGACCAGATTCACCATATACCAGTGTTCTCTGCCTCCATGACCAGGACACGATACAAGCAGATCTTGCGGTTCCTGCTTTTTAATGACAATGAACTCCGTCATCGGGGGGGGTGACCCTGGATTTGATCGGCTCCACAAAATTCAGCCCCTCGTAAACTACTTCAACCAACAGTTTGCAGCCTTGTTTACACCCGTCTGCGTTGATGAGTTCCTGCTTAAGTTTTTTGGCCGCTTGTCATTCAAAAAGTATCTTCCCAGCAAGTGTGCCAGATATGGGGTCAAGATGTATAAGCTCTGTGACGGCAACAGTCTATATACATATAGTTTATGGTTTACGAGGGAAGAGATAGTTACGTAGAGCTGGAGAACTGCCCAGACTACATAGAACACTGGTAAGATTGTATGGGACTTGGTGTCACCCTTTTTTTGGAAAGGGGTACCACTTGTATGTGGACAATTATTACACAAGCGGGTCACTTTTTAGTCACTTGTTTGATCATGGAATTGGCGCATGTGGCACCGTGCGATCTAATCGCCGGGGCTTACCCCAGCGGCTTGTAGGTTCCAGTCTTATGCTGGGGCAGAGAGCCTGCTTGAGAAGTAATAATTTGCTCAAAGTGGAGGGATAATAAAAATGTTTTCATTCTGTCCTCCCTTCACGCAGATAAGACAGTCCAAATTCCAAAAGCGACTGGTGTTGTGGAGAAACCCCTCTGTGTCCACAAATACAACCTTAACCACTTGCTGAACGCTGCACGCCGATATACGACGGCACAATGGCAGCGGTGGGCAAATGGGCGTACTTGTACGTCCTCTTTAATTGGTGGGGCTAGTGGGCGTGCGCGCCGCGTACAGCTTGACCATGCCCGCAGACTGTCTGCCGGTGTCCCGGCGATCGTGTCACAGAGCCGCAGATTGGGGAGATGCCTAGTGTGAACTAGGCATTTCCCCATTCTGCTTAGTGACATGACAAAGATCACTGCTCCGTGTCATCAGGAGCAATGATCGCTGTCATGTGAGTGGAAGCCCACCCCCCGCAGGGGGTAGAAAACGCGGATATAGGTGTGACACCCGCTATTATTGTCCCTCCTGTCCTAACCAACCTGCTGTTTGCATCAGTGAATGTTTTGAACGCTACCACACACTAGTGGATTATTAGCGTAGGGTGCAGCACTGCACAGACTAGGACACACTTTCACAGGGTCTCCAAAGATGCCATCGCATTTTGAGACCCGAACCTGGAACCGAACCGTTACGTAAAAAAATACAAAATAAATATAAAATAAAAAGGCCAAAAATAGTTGTCTTATTCTTCTCTCTATTCTTCTGCTCTGTTTTACTGTATTTTATAACTGCAAAGTTTTATTGTTACTATATTTTTATCAGTTTGCTTTTCATGTATGTAATTTTTATACTTTACTGTTTTACTGTGTTTTATTTTTAACCATTTTCTTTTTAGGTACGCCATTCAGCTGCAGCACTGATTTATTTATCTTGACAGCAACAGTGTTTGCTCTCGCGATACATAAATCAGTGACTCCAGAGTTGTAGGAGGCGATTTCACCACCACAGTTTAAAAAGAGCATATATGCCGAAGCATGGGGGCAGGAGTGAAGGGGCGATTTGCCCCTAACAGGGGCGGATTGCCCCATGCTTCAGCATATATTTTTTACTCCTTTTTTTTTTTTGGCACAGATTTTTGTTGGTTTATTGAGTTAATGTTTTATTGTTAATAAAGGTAAAAAGTGCAGCGCTGAAACTTTGAGTGAACAAAAATGATTGAGTAAATCTCACAATGGTTAATACAAACAATGTGGAGCTCTAAACTGATACTCAGTGATTTTGTATGAAAAAAACAAATTATTTAAATCAGGGCTCGACAAAATCCGGGCGCCAGGTCGCATTTGCGACTAGAATTAGCGACCTGGCGCCTGGGGCAGCACAGCTGGGGGTATCCTGTCTCTGTGCGGACATAGACCCCCCCCCCCCCCCCCCCCGTGCGATCGCGTCGGGCCGCGCCGGCCGGTAATTGAGGCCCCGGCTTTGCGGCCTTCTTCGGTAGTTCTGGAGTCCTTCTGAAATCTGGCGCCATCTTGTGGTGGCCGTTGGTATTGCAACCAGCAATGCTAATGCAATGCTAATGCGAAATACCTGCCTGTTTTCACTGCCCATCTCCTTCCCAAAGTGGAGAAGAGAAGGAAGTGAATGTGGGGATAGCCTTTTTTTTTTTTTCGTAATAGATTTTATTTATTTATATTTATATAAAAACTGTTTATTTATTTTTTTCCTAATTAAAATTAATTTATTTATCTCCCTGCTTGGCCCCTTTCACACGGGCTGTCTGATCAGGTTTGCCTGTCTGTTTTTCAGGCGGACCTGATCGGACCCTTAGAGCCCTTTCACACCGAGCCGCGGGGGGCGTTGGCGGTAAAGCGGCGCTATTTTTAGCGCCGCTTTACCGTAGTTTTAGTGACGCTATTCGGGGCGGTCTTTTTCTGTGTAAATTTAAGATTAGTTATTTTTTTATATTGAAAATAAAGCTTTGTCGGTCGTTTAAAAAAAAACTGGCTCCTAACTTTTTTAGCTGGCTCCTAGATTCCAAGCAAATTTGTCAAGCCCTGATTTAAATAAACATTGAGTCCATAGGTGAAGTGGAAAACGTAGTGAATCTGGATGGCCCTTACAGGGACATTCGCCAAGTGTTCAGAACATCATTAAGACATCCGAAAATGGTGAATAGGTAATAAAATATGTGAATGTAGTCCACCACCGATAGTATGAAGGCTTACCAGATGGTTTGAACTTAAAATTTAACCCACAGGCTGCATGAAAAACAAAACAAAAAAAAAATTACAATATATGCCCAACAAAGACCAGCGACATACTGGTATGTTGCTGGACTTTGGTTATACCAGAATGATGCCTACAGGTTTAGGTATCATCTTGGTATCTTTTTTTTTTTTTTCAGCCGACGGTTGGCTCTCATGTAAAAACAATCCTAGCAGCTAATTAGCCGCTAGATTGCTTTTACAAGCAGTGGGAGTGAACATCCTCCTGATGTCTTCCATGGTTTTTTCGGGCTCTCCTGTCCCACCAGGGAATCCGAGAATGCAGCCGGTGGTTCCGCCAGCTGACCATAGAGCTGATCAGAGACCGGAATGGCTCCAATCGTCTCTCTAGCCTAAGAAACCGGAAGCTATAAGCATTTCATGACTTTGGTTTCGCCGGATTTAAACAGCGCCATTGGGAAAGCATGTTATCACACCAATCTTGGTGTGGTTAAATGCTTTGAGAGCAGAGGAGAGATCTAGAGTCTAATGGACCCCATATTTTTTTAAAAAAAGTACCTGTCACTACCTACCAATAGGGGATATTTGCATTCCCCATGATAACAATAAAAATGATTAAAAAAAGTGTAAAAATAAAAAGACAAAATAAATAATAAAAAAAGTCAGATCAAGGGCAGTAATGCTAACCGTAAACCTCTGTAAATCTAAAGTGGTAACCTGTAAAGGCTTTTAAAAATGTATGTAGTTTGTGGCCACTGCACGGTTGTGCGCAATTTTAAAGTATAGCAAAGCATTTTGATGCAGTTATAAATATTTGGATTGGAGTATGATTGTATGTCTAAAAGCTCTCCATGTTGCTAGGTTTGTGCCTATTTGAGCCCATTGCTGCATGTGCATGGAAGAATGCCATTTTGTTTGCTAATGAAGTCTAGAATTTAAACCTAGTATTAAGAGACTTGAGATTGTGTTTTTGTGCTTTTGTTATTCTTTATGAGCTGGCACTCTGAAGTCTCAAATGTACCTTTTTTTTTTTTTTTTATTTTCTTTTAGGAGAAGGATAAAGCTCACGAAGGAGCTCGACCAATGAGAGCTATCTTTTTAGCTGATGGCAGCGTTTTTACGACAGGATTCAGTCGAATGAGTGAGCGCCAGCTAGCACTGTGGAATCCAGTATGTTAGATTCTGTTTTTATGTTGCTGTTAAAATGAAAAGATATTGCACAGGAGGTGAAAGTCTCCCTGATTTATGTATTTCAACTGTTTAGCTGTTAGCAAGTTATGTTACAACTGTCCTAATATATTTTGAGAAATGCTAGAATTTGAAAATGGTTAAGTATGTAGAGCTGGATAATATCTGTATTGAGATTACACTTTTAATAAATGACCTCTTGTTTACAGAAAAGTATGGATGAGCCTATTGCACTACATGAAATGGACACTAGCAACGGCGTCTTGCTACCTTTCTATGACCCGGATACAAATATCATTTACTTGTGTGGAAAGGTTAGCGTTTTTTTGCTTTTTTTTTTTTTTTTTTTTTTAATCAATTTTGAAAGGAAATAACATTTATAATTTAGCATTGCCTTGGGGAAATTGGTTTGGCAAAAGGCTATCACAAAAAAAAAATCAGACCTCAAATGCTTTTTGCAGTACCCCTCTACACTGCCTGACATTTGCCAGTGCTAGGCAGGGTTTACTTTTTCTTCTGCAGTTTTGCTGTGCTGTGTAGGTGCATTTACATGCTCCATAGAGATGAATAAGAGCATTGCTAGAAAATGTATAGTTGCACCTATGCAGTAGAGTATGGGGTGCCAGGAAGCCAACTTGCAGTCAGCCCTGCCTAGAATTGTTAAAAGCCAAGTTTGGTGAAGGGGGTGCCATATAGTAATTTTCTTTAAAAAGGGTAAAGCTGTCCTTTTAATGTTAGAACCGAGGAGCATTCTTTACAAACCTATTGACTGCTTCATTTTGCTAGGCTTGTCATCAGCAGGCTCAGAAAAATGTGGGAAGGCTGTAAGACCCTTATCTACAAATATAAGTAAGAGAGCAGGCAGTAGCGTTCCTGTCAATACAAACAACCTCCTACACACAAGTGTGATCAGACTCAGGTTGTCTCACTCATCAACTTTTCCAGTCATAAAAAAGGCCACTACTCTGTGCTGCCCTCTTGGGATCAGGGAAGCTTAGATCCCATAACACTGAAATAGCAAAAAACAGGCGCTCCAGTCTAGCGCATTACCTTTGTAGAGTGTTTGATATATAGTAATTTGTGAGTATACATTTTATCTATCACAAGCTCATCATAATCCTCCAAAGTCAATATTGGCCAATCTACCTATCCCAGGAAGAAGCCATGGGGATCCAGATGGCTTATTCCTGGAAAAGGAGACTATGCAGTAGTTTGGGAAATTTTGGCTTTGAATAATTATGATCAGGTTATTTATATATAGTTGTAGGTGTCTATACCTCAATTTTTTTTTTTATGTTTTACAAACATGCCAGACCATTATCCTTTTGCCTTAGTACATGGCATCAATGGCCTAGAACGAGTATGCAGATTATTACTTTACGATTACTTAAAACTATTTTAAATTTTCCCGCTCTGCATACTTGTTCCGGATCAGTAACTCAAATTATTGAAGCTAAAGGACCAGCATAACAGGAAATAATTTTTTTTCATTATTTGACAAGCACTGATCAATCAAATCCCCCTCTGGCTTGAAGACCTGGTGGGCTACAGTTCCCATTCTCTGCCCTCCCCCACTAGGTGTCACTGTTACACCTGTCTTCTCTTGTTAGTTAATTCTACTCTATAAAGGATCTGTGTGTATTGGGGGGGGGGGGGGGGGTTGTCATTTTTTGGCTTTGTAATATGTGGGGCCAAGAGTTTCACCACTGGGGTCGATGTGGAATCTAAGAAGGCAGCATGTAATTCAAGAAGTTAAACTCTGTGTTTATTCTGTTTTATAGGGGAATCAGTATAAGGGTATTGTATTATCCACCTTATTTTTTTTATGAATTCTAAATGCTTTAAGATTTGTAGTGCACTTAAACATATCAGGAGTGTAAGCATAGTAACTGATGGTAAGCTAATGCAGTCAAGGTTGTTGCTGAAGGTCTTACACTTTCTTGGACAATGCCTGACCAATGTTTGCTAGTATTAGCTTGTCATGAATAAAGGAGCACCCTGCTTTTAAAATCTTTTGGTCATAAATATTCAGTTGACACTGTGTACATTTATTCTGTTTACAGAAAACATTGGGCTGTTTTCTGTCATAATCAAAAAGGCTTAAACAGGGCCAAATTTTCCAGAAAATGAAACTGCCTGTTTATTTTTGGTTTGTTTGAAGAAACTGAAGCTTATGACACAATCCCATACAAGCACAGGAGGGCATTGCACACTCCAGTCAGAATTTCTACAGTAATTTCATTCATAAAGTAGAACGCAAGCCAAACCGTTTCACCCTCCAACTACTCTTGGGCATTCATTTTAATTTTATTCAGTCACATGACAGTATCCCGGTCCTCCAATCTTCAACACTGCACTGTGGGAGGGTACTTTTGGTAGTGCCAATGTTGTATCCTCATGATATGAACTCTGCCCATTTGCATGGAAAATGCTTACTCAAATACTCCTGCACTGTTTGCAATACTGACATGATGACATTGATATTAGGGATGGCAATAAGACTGTTCTGTACAGAGACCAACATACAGAACAGCTGACAAGTCACAGTAACTGGAACAGTCATTGAAGCGGATCTCTTGTCTACATATTAAGATTATGTTGGTCATAGAAATCGTATTTTAAAGTTATAGAAATGGAAGAGGGTTTAGGGATAAACAATAGTGGTGTTTTTTTCATGACCAGAGTTCAGCTTTAAGTTTTTATATTGCATTCTAGTATGATTCAAGTAGATGCTTGGTTGCATAAAGCAGTAGGCATTTCATATATAAATGTCAAGCCGCCTCATTTATTTTACAGTAGAATTTTAATCGTTCTGTCATAAATCTAAACTAAATAAACAGACCCTGACTTATGGCAGTGACAGTAAATATCCAGCAATTCGATAAAACAAGTTTATTCTTTAGAAATTGTAAGTTTTAAAAACTTGGGAACATCACCAAGATACCAGGGATCATTTGCCTCTTAGGAGTCCCTGTCCACAAAATCAAAACATTCTCATTAAAGCCCAAGTCCAACATTCTTTCACTTTAATTGTTTGGGCCAAGTTGAAATGCAGCCCTGGACCATTGCCAGAACCCAGCACTGCATATTGTATGTAGCTGATGCTACTACAGTAAGATGGAATGCTCACAACAGCCTCATTTAGTAATTATCTGGTTTTGGCCAGCTTGGCCTGAATAAACTATTAAATAGACAGGAAAAGTGGACTTGGGCTTTAATGTACCTGTGCCATACTAGCGCATGCAACTAATACTGTCATTTCATTATGTTCTTTTCCCTATTCCCCACCCCACGTAAAGGATTTGCATATGACAGCGTGCTTTTTAGGATGTGATAATGTTGATGTCTCTCAACAGGGTGACAGCAGTATTCGATACTTTGAAATCACAGATGAGTCCCCATATGTTCACTACCTCAACACATTCATCAGTAAGGAACCACAGCGGGGGATGGGGTACATGCCAAAGAGGGGACTGGATGTCAACAAGTGCGAGATTGCCAGGTATTGATCTTTACATAGAAGATATTTACTCATATACTCAGACCAAAGATAACTAGTTGCTGCAACTGTATTTGGGTATCAGAGAATCAAAAAATACATGCAATACTTTTGTAAATATAAGGGATTCATTTAACATTAAAAGCCTGTGCAACATTTTCTTTACCAAGGTTTTTTGTTATGGTAGTACCTGATATAGCATTGGCTATTCTCTTAACCCTGAACTGCTTATAGGTTCTCTTTTGATTTGTCTACTAGCAAATATCACATCCTGGAACGATGGATGTGTGACTTGTTGAAGCCAGCACACACCCTGCATAATTCAGCCTTCAGTGAGACTAAGGGTGCTCTACGTAGATATTTGCCAGCACACCAAGGATCTGCACAGAGTGGCGTCCAAATGGGTGGTTTATTGCATGATCACAACACAAGAAAGGTGCAACGTTTTGGAGTCACGCAGGACCCCTTCGTCGGGCATGTGATGAAGGGGTCCCACGTGACTCCGAAACGTTGCACCTGTCTTGTGTTGTGATCATGCAATAAACCACCCATTTGGACGCCACTTTGTGCAGATCCTTGGTGTGCTGGCAAATATCTACGTTGTGACTTGAACCAGTATCCAGCTGGTTGTTGCTGCAGCACCCAAATCTTGAGAGCTTATACCATTAACGTGTGCGATGGGAATATGTAGTAACACTAAGGGTGCGCTCACACGAGCACTTTTAACTGGTCCTGGGCATGGTTCACCCCCTTGGGCCAGTTTGTGCAGTGAGTGCCCTCTGAACCGTGCCTGGGACCACTTGAAAGATCTGGTCTTGGGCACAGTTCACTTGTGGTTAGTTAGTTTCTCTTCATATGAGTGCAAACTGTCGAAGCACAGAACTCTCCATAGATGACAATGTATTGAAACAGGAATGTCTGGTTAGCAGAGGAGTGTGGCCGAGAACACCTATGGTTTGTGCACATTAGGCAGCATAAAAAATGCCAGTACTGCTGGCAGAAAAAAGGGCAACATAAAAAATGCTTATTTGAAGCAAGTTTTGCCTGTATTTATACGTGTTTTCCCCAAAACACTATTTTTAAAAAAAATACGCTTAAATGCTTGACATGCCTAAATGCCTCCTGAAAGTGCCTGTCAAAAATGCACTTTTTTTCAGCCTGTAAATGCTGCTCTGCAAATATGTCTGTAAATGCCCAAATGTGCATGGGCACATGAACTAAACTTAGAGTTGCTTCTACAGGCTGAAAGAGAGACTGCCTGTATATGAATGAATTAATATATCAGGGTGGATTTGATTTAAATCAAGTCAATTTAAATCGCTAGTAAAAGCTTGATTTAAATCAACTCGATTTTAAATCATTTTTTTTTCTTAAATTCTCTTTATTGATTTTTAAAATATTTACAAAATCAGAGCCTTGGGGCATTCCCCAGCTCAAAAAAGTACCACATAAATTGGTACCTAACAGGTTATCTGCCTAAAACAGTGCTGTTGGGGACAGAAAAACTGATAAAAAACAAGATATAAACAATAGAACATCACTGCTCAGCCACTCCATTTGGAGAGATTATGAAAGGAGAATGTCCAACTCGTCTTCAATAGAGGTGAAGTTTCCCAAGAGGGGACTCTGGTACTAGGCCTAGGATACTAAGGGTTCAGCTATAGGGGTGTCATGAGGGTCTTAGCAGGTGTTAGCATGGAAGGAGAAGTCAATGGGTGTCAGATAAACCGTCTATTCCTGAGCGGCATTAGTGGAGGCAAAGTCAAGCCATAGTTTCCACACTTTGTCAAATTTAGCAGTACATCCACGGGAGTGATATGTGGCTTTGTATAATGGTATTGTAGAATTGACCAGGGCTTTCCAAAAGTTCAGAGAGGGCACATCTGATTGTTTGCATCTTAGTAATATTGCTTTACGGGTGTAAAAGAACAGAAGTTCTATGAGGGTCTTAGTTGCTGTGCAGAGCGCTAAAGAGCCCACCAGGCCCAGCAAGCAGACTGGTACAGTCAGCGGGATTGGGATTGTTAACAGCGAGGCTATAAATTGCGTCACCTCTACCCAGAAAGAGTGCACTTTGGGACAGGACCACAACATATGACAGAAACCGGCCTCTAGACTACCACATTTTCAACAGCTAGGATAGGCCCCAGGATAAATTTTGTTCAGCTGTTGCAGCGTTAAATACACCCGGTGTAGAATCTTGAATTGAATTAAGCGATCCTTAACTGCCACTAATTGGAGAAAAGGGTATTCCCACATATCCTCCCAATCCTCTGTCTAGTTCAGGAAAGTCCACCCTCCATTTAGCTTGGAGAGTTTCAAG
Source organism: Lithobates septentrionalis (assembly GCA_037952835.1). NCBI lineage: Eukaryota > Metazoa > Chordata > Amphibia > Anura > Ranidae > Lithobates > Lithobates septentrionalis. Next base: position 334,118 of record JBBDGP010001428.1, on the reverse strand, counting down.
CCCAAAATGCATTGATGGTAGTAGTGCCTTTATATATTCCGGAGGAGGGATTCTAGAGTGGAGTGAAGGAGTAATAATAGTTGAGATTCAATTTGGGAAGAGAAGGCGTGTCTAAGCTGTAGATGTCTAAAGAAGTAACAATTGGGTAAGTCATGGTTCTGTTTGAGAGTGTTAAAGGGCAGGATAGCCCCATCATCACATATATGGTTGAGTACCTTAATCACTTCAATACCAGGCACTTGGACACCTTACCGCCCAGACCAATTTTCAGCTTTCAGCGATGTCGCAATTTGACAATTGCGCGGTCATACAACACTGTACCCAAACAATTTTTTTTATCATTTTGTTCCCACAAATAGAGCTTTCTTTTGGTGGTATTTGATCACCTCTGCGGTTTTTATTTTTTGCGCAACAAATAAAAAAAGACTGAAAATTTTGAAAAAAAACTTTCTTTGTTTCTGCACTGACGGGCACCGATGAGGTGGCACCAATGAGCTGGCACTGATGAGGTGACAGATGGGCACTCGTTGGCGGCACTGATGACACTGGTGGGCGGCACTGATGACACTGGTGGGCGGCACTGATGACACTGGTGGGCGGCACTGGTGACACTGGTGGGCGGCACTGGTGACACTGGTGGGCGGCACTGGTGACACTGGTGGGCGGCACTGGTGACACTGGTGGGCGGCACTGGTGACACTGGTGGGCGGCACTGGTGACACTGGTGGGCGGCACTGGTGACACTGGTGGGCGGCACTGGTGACACTGGTGGGCGGCACTGGTGACACTGGTGGGCGGCACTGGTGACACTGGTGGGCGGCACTGGTGACACTGGTGGGCGGCACTGGTGACACTGGTGGGCGGCACTGGTGACACTGGTGGGCGGCACTGGTGACACTGGTGGGCGGCACTGGTGACACTGGTGGGCGGCACTGGTGACACTGGTGGGCGGCACTGGTGACACTGGTGGGCGGCACTGGTGACACTGGTGGGCGGCACTGGTGGGCGGCACTGGTGACACTGGTGGGCGGCACTGGTGACACTGGTGGGCGGCACTGGTGGGCGGCACTGGTGGGCGGCACTGGTGACACTGGTGGGCGGCACTGGTGACACTGGTGGGCGGCACTGGTGACACTGGTGGGCGGCACTGGTGACACTGGTGGGCGGCACTGGTGACACTGGTGGGCGGCACTGGTGGCACTGGTGGGCGGCACTGGTGGCACTGGTGGGCGGCACTGGTGGCACTGGTGGGCGGCACTGGTGGCACTGGTGGGCGGCACTGGTGGCACTGGTGGGCGGCACTGGTGGCACTGGTGGGCGGCACTGGTGGCACTGGTGGGCGGCACTGGTGGCACTGGTGGGCGGCACTGGTGGCACTGGTGGGCGGCACTGGTGACACTGGTGGGCGGCACTGGTGACACTGGTGGGCACTGATGCCCCTAAGGGTGGCATTGCTGGGCATCACTGCAATATACTGGTGCCAATCAATGCCCATTTGTGGGCACTGATTGGCACAGATTGGGCACATGTGGATGGCCATGGGGTACATACCTGGCCATCCATATGTTGCCCCTCTCCCTGGTGGTCCTAGTGGCGATCCCTGGTGGTCCAGTGTGATGATCTGAGGGGGGGCTGCGCTGATAAACAATCAGCTAGGATAGGCCCCAGGATAAATTTTGTTCAGCTGTTGCAGCGTTAAATACACCCGGTGTAGAATCTTGAATTGAATTAAGCGATCCTTAACTGCCACTAATTGGAGAAAAGGGTATTGATGACTGGGCACTATTCCCCCTCCTCCCGGGAACACCAATGACGGGGCACTATTCCCCCTCCTCCCGGGAACACCAATGACGGGGCACTATTCCCCCCCCCCTCTCGGGAACACCAATGACGGGGCACTATTCCCCCCCCCCCCCCTCTCGGGAACACCAATGACGGGGCACTATTCCCCCCCCCCCCCTCTCGGGAACACCAATGATGGGGCACTATTCCCCCCCCCTCTCGGGAACACCAATGACGGGGCACTATTCCCCCCCCCCCCTCTCGGGAACACCAATGACTGGCCACTATTCCCCCCCCCCCCCTCGGGAACACCAATGACTGGCCACTATCCAAACCCCACCCCCCCTCGGGAACACCAATGACGGGGCACTATTCCCCCCCCCTCTCGGGAACACCAATGACGGGGCACTATTCCCCCCCCCCCTCTCGGGAACACCAATGACGGGGCACTATCCCCCCCCCCCTCTCGGGAACACCAATGACGGGGCACTATTCCCCCCCCCCCTCTCGGGAACACCAATGACGGGGCACTATTCCCCCCCTCTCGGGAACACCAATGACGGGGCACTATTCCCCTTCTTCCCGGGAACACCAATGACGGGGCACTATTCCCCCTCCTCCCGGAACACCAATGACGGGGCACTATTCCCCCCCCCCCCCCCCCGGGAACACCAATGACGGGGCACTATTCCCCCCCCCGGGAACACCAATGACGGGGCACTATTCCCCCCCCCCCCCTCTCGGGAACACCAATGACGGGGCACTATTCCCCCCCTCTCGGAAACACCAATGACGGGGCACTATTCCCCCCCTCTCGGGAACACCAATGACGGGGCACTATTCCCCCCCCCCCCCTCTCGGGAACACCAATGACGGGGCACTATTCCCCTTCTTCCCGGGAACACCAATGACGGGGCACTATTCCCCCTCCTCCCGGAACACCAATGACGAGGCACTATTCCCCCTCCTCCCGGGAACACCAATGACGGGGCACTATTCCCCCTCCTCCCGGGAACACCAATGACGGGGCACTATTCCCCCTCCTCCCGGGAACACCAATGACGGGGCACTATTCCCCCTCCTCCCGGGAACACCAATGACGGGGCACTATTCCCCCTCCTCCCGGGAACACCAATGACGGGGCACTATTCCCCCTCCTCCCGGGAACACCAATGACGGGGCACTGTTCCCCCCCCCCCCCCCCTCCCCCGGGAAAACCAATGACGGGGCACTATTCCCCCTCCTCCCGGGAACACCAATGACGGGGCACTATTCCCCCTCCTCCCGGGAACACCAATGACGGGGCACTATTCCCCCTCCTCCCGGGAACACCAATGACGGGGCACTATTCCCCCTCCTCCCGGGAACACCAATGACGGGGCACTAGTCCCCCTCCTCCCGGGAAAACCAATGACGGGGCACTATTCCCCCTCCTCCCGGGAACACCAATGACGGGGCACTATTCCCCCTCCTCCCGGGAACACCAATGACGGGGCACTATTCCCCCTCCTCCCGGGAACACCAATGACGGGGCACTATTCCCCCTCCTCCCGGGAACACCAATGACGGGGCACTATTCCCCCTCCTCCCGGGAACACCAATGACGGGGCACTATTCCCCCTCCTCCCGGGAACACCAATGACGGGGCACTATTCCCCCTCCTCCCGGGAACACCAATGACGGGGCACTATTCCCCCTCCTCCCGGGAACACCAATGACGGGGCACTATTCCCCCTCCTCCCGGGAACACCAATGACGGGGCACTATTCCCCCTCCTCCCGGGAACACCAATGACGGGGCACTATTCCCCCTCCTCCCGGGAACACCAATGACGGGGCACTATTCCCCCTCCTCCCGGGAACACCAATGACGGGGCACTATTCCCCCTCCTCCCGGGAACACCAATGACGGGGCACTATTCCCCCTCCTCCCGGGAACACCAATGACGGGGCACTATTCCCCCTCCTCCCGGGAACACCAATGACGGGGCACTATTCCCCCTCCTCCCGGGAACACCAATGACGGGGCACTATTCCCCCTCCTCCCGGGAACACCAATGACGGGGCACTATTCCCCCTCCTCCCGGGAACACCAATGACGGGGCACTATTCCCCCTCCTCCCGGGAACACCAATGACGGGGCACTATTCCCCCTCCTCCCGGGAACACCAATGACGGGGCACTATTCCCCCTCCTCCCGGGAACACCAATGACGGGGCACTATTCCCCCTCCTCCCGGGAACACCAATGACGGGGCACTATTCCCCCTCCTCCCGGGAACACCAATGACGGGGCACTATTCCCCCTCCTCCCGGGAACACCAATGACGGGGCACTATTCCCCCTCCTCCCGGGAACACCAATGACGGGGCACTATTCCCCCTCCCCCCGGGAACACCAATGACGGGGCACTATTCCCCCTCCCCCCGGGAACACCAATGACGGGGCACTATTCCCCCTCCCCCCCTCTCGGGAACACCAATGACGGGGCACTATTCCCCCTCCCCCCTCTCGGGAACACCAATGACGGGGCACTATTCCCCCTCCCCCCCTCTCGGGAACACCAATGACGGGGCACTATTCCCCCTCCCCCCCTCTCGGGAACACCAATGACGGGGCACTATTCCCCCTCCCCCCCTCTCGGGAACACCAATGACGGGGCACTATTCCCCCTCCCCCCCTCTCGGGAACACCAATGACGGGGCACTATTCCCCCTCCCCCCCTCTCGGGAACACCAATGACGGGGCACTATTCCCCCTCCCCCCCTCTCGGGAACACCAATGACGGGGCACTATTCCCCCTCCTCCCGGGGACACCAATGACGGGGCACTATTCCCCCTCCTCCCGGGGACACCAATGACGGGGCACTATTCCCCCTCCTCCCGGGGACACCAATGACGGGGCACTATTCCCCCTCTTCCCGGGGACACCAATGACGGGGCACTATTCCCCCCTCCTCCCGGGAACACCAATGACGGGGCACTATTCCCCCCTCCTCCCGGGAACACCAATGACGGGGCACTATTCCCCCCCCCTCTCGGAAACACCAATGACGGGGCACTATTCCTCCCCCCCCCCTCCCCCGAACACCAATGACGGGGCACTATTCCTCCCTCCCTCCCTCCCCCGAACACCAATGACGGGGCACTATTCCCCCCCCCTCTCGGGAACACCAATGACGGGGCACTATTCCTCCCTCCCCCGAACACCAATGACGGGGCACTATTCCTCCCTCCCTCCCCCGAACACCAATGACGGGGCACTATTCCCCCCCCCTCTCGGGAACACCAATGACGGGGCACTATTCCCCTCCCTCCCCCGAACACCAATGACGGGGCACTATTCCCCCCCCCCCCCCCCCTCTCTCGGGAACACCAATGACGGGGCACTATTCCCCCCCCCCCCCCCCCTCTCGGGAACACCAATGACGGGGCACTATTCCCCCCCCCCTCTCGGGAACACCAATGACGGGGCACTATTCCCCCCCCCCTCTCGGGAACACCAATGACGGGGCACTATTCCCCCCCCCCCCTCTCGGGAACACCAATGACGGGGCACTATTCCCCCCCCCCCTCTCGGGAACATCAATGACGGGGCACTATCTCCTCCCCCCCCCCCCCCCGAACACCAATGACGAGGCACTATTCCCCCCCCCGAACACCAATGACGGGGCACTATTCCCCCCCCCCCCCTCGAGCACCAATGACGGGGCACTATTCCCCCCCCCCCCCTCCCCCGGGAAAACCAATGACGGGGCACTGTTCCCCCCCCCCCCTCCCCCGGGAAAACCAATGACGGGGCACTGTTCCCCCCCCCCCTCCCCCGGGAAAACCAATGACGGGGCACTGTTCCCCCCCCCCCTCCCCCGGGAAAACCAATGACGGGGCACTGTTCCCCCCCCCCCCTCCCCCGGGAAAACCAATGACGGGGCACTGTTCCCCCCTCCCCCGGGAAAACCAATGACGGGGCACTGTTCCCTCCCCTGGGAAAACCAATGACGGGGCACTATTCCCCCCCTTCCCCCGGGAAAACCAATGACGGGGCACTATTCCCCCCCCCCCCCCCTTCCCCCGGGAAAACCAATGACGGGGCACTATTCCCCCCCCCCTTCCCCCGGGAAAACCAATGACTGGGCACTATTCCCCCCCCTTCCCCCGGGAAAACCAATGACGGGGCACTATCCCCCCCCCCCCTCCCCCGGGAAAACCAATGACGGGCACTATTCTTCCCCCGGGAAAACCAATGACGGGGCACTATTCCCCCCCCCCCCCTTCCCCCGGGAAAACCAATGACGGGGCACTATTCCCCCCCCCCTTCCCCCGGGAAAACCAATGACGGGGCACTATTCCCCCCCCCCCCCCTTCCCCCGGGAAAACCAATGACGGGGCACTATTCCCCCCCCTTCCCCCGGGAAAACCAATGACGGGGCACTATTCCCCCCCCTCCCCCGGGAAAACCAATGACGGGGCACTATTCTCCCCCCCCCCCCCCCTCGGAACACCAATTATGGGGCACTATTCCCTCCCCCCCTCGGAACACCAATTATGGGGCACTATTTCCCCCCCCCCTCGGAACACCAATAATGGAGCACATTCCACCCCCCCCCCAGGAATACTTAAGAGTTAGGATGGGGCACTGGTCATAAAAATTTATGTACTGTGTGTGTTTTTACTGTTATATATTAGCCATTAGCCGCTACCTTTCACAATGTGCAGCTCGGCTCTCCTTAAGGCTGCTTCTCGCCTCTCTGTCCCCTCGAGGCAACAGCGGGTGGGGCTGAGGAGATCAGCTGGGGGGGGGGGTCAGTGACGTCAGCGAGGTGGAGAGGGCGGACATGCCTGGTCATAGACGTCGGTGCCTTGTGCACAGGAGGATTTATTTAACGGACGGACAGGGAGGAAGGTGCGGACCTACTAATCAATGTAAAACGTTGACAACGATTGCAGTGCATGTCCTTTATAAAAAAAAATATATGGTATAATGCCATACTTCAGAGCGCTCAGCTGACTGTCCGCTGGTCTCCTCTCCCGATGCGATAGCTGCAGGGGGAGGTGCTGGGAAACCCCGCTGACGTCAGTCGACGAGAGGCGGGGAGAAGACAGACGGGCAGTCACGTGAACGCCAAACGGCGCTCTGAAGTAAGCTATTACATCGCATATTTTTTATAAATGAGATGCACTGTGGAGCCTAAGGTTCTATATTGGAGAGAACTATAGAAGAAAACTACTGTTGTTTTGGGTTTTTTTTTAGCAGGAGGAAGGATCGGGGAGTTGACAGGCGGAGAGGGACAGACACAGAAGAGCAGGCTGCAGTTGACTCCGGTATCAGGGCTCAGCAGCCCTGATATATCAGTCAGCGCAGAGAGGGGAGAGTAGAAACTGGCAGGATCAGCCAGGTATTTTAGGTGTTACAGGGAGCCAAATGACACAGCACAAGCACAGCCATCTCTTTTGAGGAAAAGACTTCTGTAATTATTTATAAGGTGAAAGAGCCTGAATATTAGTGTGAGCATTCAAAGATCTGATCCCTGTTTTAGCGCAAGTGTGTCCTCAACTTACCTTTTCCAAATCCATTACAGTTCGATTGACACCAGGCACTTTCATTGCTCAAGATTTTATGGAGGCTTACACAGTCTGTAATTACAGGGTCTCGGTGTTCAATAAGATATCCATTATATAGCAGCTGTAATTTTTAGTCTAGACTGAGTGCTTTTTAAGATATTCAATTTGAAAATAAATTGCCAACAGAGGAAAACATAATGAAGGAAATGTTTCGCAATCAAAAAATTAGGACCATTATTAGACTTCATCACACATTTTCTAAGTTGTATTTAGTTAGATCTTGTTCTTAACTCGTGGTCTAAACAATTTCGGCTGGTTGTTTTTCTGATATTGTCTTATCTGCAATATCCATCAATGTTTTTTCATGCTAGTTATGTGATGGCAGACAGGGCTGTTCTATTTTGTAGATTTACAGTTGCAGAATGCCATTCATTTTGTTTCTCTGATCCTATTACAAAATTACTGGTGTTGGGACATTTTTAGGCTTGCTACATACACACCTGTGTGACTCCCTTTTGTACAGGCGCCATCACGTGTCATGTGACTATTTCAGTAAATATAGCCCTGGGTGTGATTCTGTGCCGTGTCACTAAGTTGCTTCATTTTTTTTTTTTTGTCCTCATCAAGAAGGCTGCTAGGAAGACCGATCATCATCTGAGAGAGATGTAAAAGTCCTCTGTCATAGATGTTGACCAGGGCATACTTGGTGTTCTGTTGCAAAATCAAGACTAGGAAACAAGGCAGTCAGTTCTTGCATTTAGCCCTGCACCTCCACTGTTCATTAGAGTTGACAGTTTCAGAGTCAATGGGACACAAATCACCTACTGGATCATGTGCAGTTTATATACACTACATCATTAAAGTGACACTAAACTTAATTTTTTTTTTACATAATTTGTTATAAAATATTAAGTTTACCATGGCCCTGCCTTAAAAAAAAGTCTTACTGTTGTTTTGAGGCTCTTTTTTGATCCTGTGCATGCTCCCAATCCTCCACTAATGCACCTCACTGCAACTAGTGTAGACCAAACAGTACTGTTTCTGGTCACATGCATCGCTCTGTGTACTAAAATACCCATATAGATGTGTAGTCTCGGGGAGGGGCATTGAGAAGAAATGTAACCACCCCAGAACAGGAAATCTGAGAATGGTAAAAAAAAAAAGCTTGCATTTAAGAGATGTAACAAAGGAAGGAGGAGATGGAAGGGTACATTCTAGTTATAGCTAGACATATTGCTTTTGTTTTATAAAAATGTGGATTTGATATTGCTATAAGAACTAAGTTCTACAGTAAGTTATACAGTATGCAGCACAAGTGATGTATTTAAACCAAACCTTTTCAGTAGTACTGGGTTTAGTTTATAGCAGGCAAAAAAAGCATCCTGTTTTTCATTTTCTGTGCCCTGCCCATCTGTCAGTCCCCAGAAATACTAATGTAGGGTACAAGGTAACACATGACCCCACCCCAAACACACATCTGACATACCATCAGTCTTTGTTCAAGGGGCTACAATTCAGGATCTAGAGTTTTCATTGGAGAACAGTAAAAGTATGCATGTTCCAAAGTCTTAAGTTTTGATTTTATCAGTTTAACTTATACAGAGAAGTTTGTAGGGGCAGTGGAACTCAGTGATTGAGTTACTGTGACTCCTTCATATTGGTCACACTGAACCCCCTTAAAGGGGTTGTAAAGGTAATTTTTTTATTTTTTAAAAATAACAAACATGTTATACTTACCTTCACTGTGCAGCTCGTTCTGCACAGAGTGGCCCCGAACCTGCTTTTCTGGGGTCCCTCGGCGGCTGTTTCAGCTCCTCTCCGCAAGAACTAACCACCTCAATGCGAGCTTCCTCGCATGGTGGTTAGTTATTGCGGGCGCGCTCCCGTGATACATCGAGCGGCTATAGCCGCTCGCTGTATCACTCGGCCCCGCCCCCCAGCGCGCCGCGTCATTGGATGTGATTGACAGCAGCCAATGGCTGCGCTGCTTCCAATCCATCCACTGTAGCGAATCAGCGGCCAGGCTGAGCAGCGGAATGGAGGTCGGGAACGAGCAGCCAAATTTCAAGGGGTCAGATAAGTAAAACGGGGGGGCTGGGGACGGCGGTATTGTTAGTAGTTTTTTCACCTTAATGCATAGAATGCATTGAGGTGAAAACATTTTTACCTTTACAACCCCTTTAATTCACATTCAGTATGTGAGTGCCCTGCAGGAGAAAACTCTTTGCAATGGAAGATTACAAGCAATTGGTATTCAAAACACAAGAGACAGACAGTAAGTCGGCAGCAGGACCAGAGGAGACAGTTTCAAGTTACTAGTGGATCCCTAGCTCCAGAGCAAGGTATACCACTGTCATCGCTTCAGACCTATACCTCCAGCTCCTTTACTGGTGCGTTTGACTAAGCCTGAATTCACAGCTACCATGTCTGACCTATTCCAGAAGTTGACGCTACTTCTGGAATCAGAGGGTGCTATCAAGTGCTAGTGTTCTTCTGGTTTGCCTTCCACTGATTATAATTCCACCCAAACAATATACAGTATCTCACAAGAGTGAGTACACCCCTCACATTTTTGTAAATATTTTATCTTTTCATGTGACAACACTGAAGAAATGACACTTTGCTACAATGTAAAGTAGTGAGTGTACAGCTTGTATAACAGTGTAAATTTGCTGTCCTCTCAAAATACCTCAACACACAGCCATTAATGTCTAAACCGCTGGCAACAAAAGTGAGTACACCCCTAAGTGAAAATGTCCAAATTTGACCCTAAGTGTCAATATTTTGTGTGGCCACCATTATTTTCCAGCACTGCCTTAACCCTCTTGTGCATGGAGTTCACAGGTTGCCACTGGAGTCCTCTTTCACTCCTCCATGACATCACGGAGCTGGTGGATGTTAGAGACCTTGTGCTCCTCCACCTTCCATTTGAGGATGCCACACAGCAGCTCAATAGGGTTTAGGTCTGGAGACATGCTTGGCCAGTCCATCACCTTTACCCTCAGCTTCTTTAGCAAGGCAGTGGAGATACTATATTTGGCAGAAGCACCCGCCGAGACAGACTGAAAGGAATGAGATTACTCTTCTCCACTTTGTGATGAAGTTACTTTCTTACCTTCATGCCTCTTGTAAAGCCTTGTATTGTATGGATGCAGAATTTATTAAAAAATACTCCATTCCCAAGGTGGATCTGGCAAGTCCGTCAATACATTGAGACAGCTACTGATGGGAGAGTTTTTAGACCCCATTATCCAAAATCACACTTCACTTTGCATTGCATATCTCTTACTGTGTGGTTCTCATCCATGTGTACCTCCCAGACGCAGTCATTATCTACTGTGGATACTTCTCATTGTGGCAAACCTTTTACTTCGCCCACCAGAGCTGCCAAAAACCCTTACTCGTGATAATAGGTTGCCCCCTCTCATGGAGGCGATGGGGTGGTTTATAGACTCTTACCCCAAGTTTTCTCTACCTTTTCCAGGAGATGTTCAATTTATTCTTAATTGGGGTGCTTACCTTTCTAGTTCTTCTGTTTCTGCTCGCTTGGAAAAGCACAAGATTCCTTAAAGTGGTGTTCCGGCCGAAATTATACTTTTTAAATAAAAATACCCCTATAATACACAAGCTTAATGTATTCTAGTAAAGTTAGTCTGTAAACTAAGGTCTGTTTTGTTAGTTTATAGCAGTAGTTTGTTATTTTATAAACTTATAGCAGGCCGTGGCCATCTTAAGTGTTGGCATCGGAAGCCAGACTGTATTTCTTCCTGGATTTCATCCTTGCAGATCTCGCACATGCTCAGTGCAGCACAAGCAGTGTGATAGGTTTCAGGTCAGGTTTCCATAGCAACGGCAGTTTCAGAGGAAGTTGCCGCCCCACATGCTCAGTGAAGCACAAGCAATGTAATAGGTTTCAGGTCAGGTTTCCATAGCAATGGTAGTTTCAGAGGAAGTTGCCGCCCATTCCCAGAAGGCATTGCAAACAGGAAATGATGCAATGGGCCGCGGCCAGGGAGGAGGAAGTGAAAAATGAACACAGCAGATATATACAGTAGGTGCTGAGAAAAAAAAAAAAATATCCAATTTGTTTACAGTGCACAGTTTAGTGAGGGATGCTGAAGAGTTGTAAAAGTGGGTGGAACTCCACTTTAAGCCTATTTTTACGTATTACAATCTGTGTTCAATCGCTCTTCCTACTCAGTATTTTGGGGCTTACCAACACCTACATAGGAAGTAACTTTTTTGTCTTTAGAGATTTACATGCCAATGCATCTTGTGCAAATGTGTATGATTAGTTGGTTGTCAAGCTTACACAAGTGCTCACTGATTGCTGTATATGACAGCTGCAAACACTTTGATGCCAGGGATCTGGCAGCGAAAGGGTTAAAGGAGATTAGCCAAAATCCATTAACCTAAAGATATGATTTGGTTTTACTGTCATTGGTGAAACTTGCTGTATTCTGTAAAAGAAGCTATAACTGACTCTAGTAGTGAAAGAATGATACAGCATGCTTTTTGGTTGGTATGTTTTTTTGTACAAGGGCACAAATTTGTTATTACTTTTTTGAGTAACTTTCTTTTCTTTCAGGTTCTACAAACTGCATGAGAGAAAATGTGAGCCTATTATCATGACTGTTCCCAGGAAGGTCAGTACAAGTGATAATTTTTGGAAAATGATCAATTGAAAGAAGGGAGCATAAGTGTCCTGGGATTTTAGTGATGGGCATCATTGCCTAAAATACCTGTCCTGTTAATTTCAAGTCATTTGGGACACAACAGCTAGTATAAAGAAACAAAATATTGCTATTGAGTGGTATGCTGTAGCTCATTTTATCAAAGCAATGCCAAAGGATACAAGCTTTCAACTGCATCTTTGTTGTTGGGCTGTGATTTAATAAAAGGAGGGGGTTCTTTCAGGATGCTCAAGGTACTGAGATGTTGATTAGTGACTGCTGGTGTAACAATGGTAACAATTTGCCGGCTGCAGAGGAGAGAAGAGCCTCTGACAGTCCCCGGAAGTGGTCAGACCGCCAAAGGTTGATGTTGAAATAGGAAAGAATTGGTTGTAACAACACAGAGCTTTAGTAAGCAAGTGTCTTTTTTAGTGTATACTGTATGTTCATTTGGCTATGTGCACTGTGGTAACTAAAACTGGACTCTGGGCAGATTTAAAAATGCAATTTTTAATACCAATATGTAGCCATTTAAAAAAAAAAAAAAATCTTACAAGCTGATGCCTTAAGTTTTTTTATAGACTTAATTTAAAAAAAAATCCTCCAGGTAGTGATCCAAAACCAAAGGACAACCCCAGCCAAAATCCCACTGTGGTTAAAAATGTGAAAACGGTGCATGCAAGGGTGCATAGGATTCTGCAAGAGAAAGGAACTACCCTGAAATGGGAAAGCAGTCCTGGCACCAGCTTTAACCTGAACAGAGGCAAGAAAATATAAACTTAGTAAATGATTACGTCAGCTGCTGAAAGTGCTAAAAACCTGTGGGTTTAATAACAATTTAATTCCCTGAATCTGTCTTAATATCGACCTCCTGTCATCTGTACAGTAGCACTCAAACTTGGGAGGGATGGGGCAGCTATAGATGTCGATCAGGCTCTGCTGCATTCACTTGTGTTAACAGAAGGGGTGAGAAGAGTTGGTGAATTACCGTATGTACTCGAGTATAAGTCGATCCGAGTATAAGTCGAGGCCCCTAATTTACCACAAAAAACTGGGAAAAACTTATTGACCCGAGTATAAGACGAGGGTGAGAAATGCAGAGGGTCAACAATGCCCATCTGCAGCTGCATGCCTCCGTGTCCTGTGCAGCCTACCTGTATCCTGTGCGTGTGTGTCCTGTGTGTGTCCTGTGTGTGTGTGTCGTGTGTGTGTGTGTGTCCTGTGTGTGTGTGTCCTGTGTGTGTGTGTCCTGTGTGTGTGTGTGTGTGTGTCCTGTGTGTGTGTGTGTGTGTCCTGTGTGTGTGTGTGTGTGTCCTGTGTGTGTGTGTGTGTGTCCTGTGTGTGTGTGTGTGTGTCCTGTGTGTGTGTGTGTGTCCTGTGTGTGTGTGTGTGTGTCCTGTGTGTGTGTGTGTGTGTGTCCTGTGTGTGTGTGTGTGTGTGTCCTGTGTGTGTGTGTGTGTGTGTCCTGTGTGTGTGTGTGTGTGTGTCCTGTGTGTGTGTGTGTGTGTGTGTGTGTGTGTGTCCTGTGTGTGTGTGTGTGTGTCCTGTGTGTGTGTGTGTCCTGTGTGTGTGTGTGTCCTGTGTGTGTGTGTGTGTGTGTGTCCTGTGTGTGTGTGTGTGTGTGTGTCCTGTGTGTGTGTGTGTGTGTGTGTCCTGTGTGTGTGTGTGTGTGTGTGTGTGTCCTGTGTGTGTCCTGTGTGTGTGTGTGTGTCCTGTGTGTGTGTCCTGTGTGTGTGTGTGTGTGTGTCCTGTGTGTGTGTGTGTCCTGTGTGTGTCCTGTGTGTGTGTGTGTCCTGTGTGTGTCCTGTGTGTGTGTGTCCGTGTGTGTGTGTGTCCGTGTGTGTGTGTGTCCGTGTGTGTGTGTGTCCGTGTGTCCTGTACGCGCGCGTGTGTGTGTGTCCTGTACACGCGTGTGTGTGTGTGTGTCCTGTACGCGCGCGTGTGTGTGTGTGTGTGTGTCCTGTGCAGCCTCCCTGTGGCGATCTCCATCCTCAGACGGCGGCCGGCGTGTGATACTGTTCGGCGGCCATTCCACTGCCGCGCCTCCTCCTCGTCTGTGATAGGCTGACCGCTGACTGCCTATCACGGACATTCTCTCATTCTCATACCACGGACGAGGATGAGAGAATGTCTGTGATAGGCTGTACACTGACAGCTGTTCAGCCTATCACAGGCGAGCAGGAGGCGCGGCTTTTGAAGGCTGGAATAGCCTCCGAACACTATCATCACACGCCGGCCGCCGTCTGCCTGCATGACACGCTGATCATGCAGACAGACGGCTGTGACTCAAGTATAAGTCTGTCTCGAGTCACAGCCCCAAAAAAAGGGCTGAAAAATTTGACTTGTACTCTAGTATATACGGTATCAGTTTGTTACGGCTGCTTCTTTGTCAGATTGACACATGTAGTTACACGCTTTAAGAAACTGTTTACATTGACAGATCTCCGTTCTGTCTGTGTGGAGTGATCGCGGGTGCCCAGCGGTTAACGCGCATCGGCTCCAGTGTCGCGCCGTGGGTACGCGCACCCCCTAGTGGTCAAAAGGCGAGCTGACTTATAGCTACGACAGTTCGCCCAGGGGAGCCAACCTGCCGCAGTGTAACGGTGGCTGGTCGGGAAGGGGTCAATCACCACTGTAACATGGTGACCACATGACGGGATTAAATAAGACGGCTCAGTAGGGACCGGCTAAGATTCTAACCATGTATGGGCAGGCTGTATGTACCCAAGTTGATCAATCAACTTGGGTATAGCCAGTCTGGCAGCTTTTACATGAGATTACTGCTAGTGGCTATAAAAGCCGCTAACAATCGCTGTGTTCTTCCTGCAGGGACGGCTCCCCCTGCCGATCTTGCCGGGAGAACACAATGCCTCCACAGGAGGAATTCCCCCATCAACACTATGTTGATGGGGGAATCGTGTGATTTTCTTTTGTTGCTGGAAAGAAAGTCTCTACACCTATCACTTTAGGAAGCAGTGTCCATGACACTACCTGCCTGGAGTCTGCATGTTCTCCCTGTTCCTGCGTGGGTTTCCTCTGGGTACTCCGGTTTCCTCTCACACTCCAAAAGACATGCTGGTAGGTTAATTGGATCCTGTCTAAATTGTCCCTAGTATGTATGAATGTAAGTTGGGGACCTTGGAGTGTAAGCTCCTTGAGGGTATGTAATGTATATGTAAAGCGCTGCGTAAATTGACGGCGCTATATAAGTACCTGAATAAAATAAATAAAATACATTTCTGAATTTTCCTCTCATTTATCATACACTTGAGAAACCGCTTTTAAATATTTAACCTGTTTTTAGGACAAACTGTGTTCAAATCTAGTTTACAACTGATATCTGCCAGCTCAGAGGAGGTTAATTTTAGCGCAAACAGCTCCCCAAATTTTTAGTGCTAGTTTCCAAATAAGTGTATCTAAAAAAGGTAAGCAATTTTTTTTAATTTTTATAAAGTTATGGGAACGTGTAATAAATTTAAATTGGGTGTTCTACCCATTTGGCCATGTGGAAATCTGCTTTAAAGATGAAGTGATTTTGATAAGCGATAGAGCTAATTGTAAGTGTAGAGTACCACTATAAAAAGCAAAAATGATACGTTTTTAAAAAATGTGGTTACTTGTAGCGCTTCATTTTTGCAACATGTTTCATCTTTGACCAGTGCACACCAACACAGCACATTACTGTGTTTTGAGGCAACTGGAATTAGGGCAGTTTGTCTTGTCCCCTGCATCTGGGTTGCATTGAGCAGTGCAGTCAAATACAAGTTTTTCCTGAGTGATTTTTGTGATCTTCATAAGAATATCATTTTAAATGGACTAAAATTCGTGGCTCTCTTTGGTATGTGTCAACATTACCAAACCTTTTTTTTAAATGCAATTTACCTTCTGTTGAATATTAAATGGACAGGCCATGCATTATGCACTTACTGTACTTGACGAAACATTTCAGTTTAAAACCTTGTCTTCTAGTCGGATCTGTTTCAAGATGATTTGTACCCCGATACTGCTGGTCCAGAAGCTCCAATTGAAGCTGAAGATTGGCTTCTTGGCAAAAATGCAGACCCCATTTTGATCTCTCTGAAGCATGGGTACATACCAACCAAGAACCGTGATCTAAATGTGGTGAAGAAAAATATTTTGGGAAGTAAGCCAGCTGCACAGAAGAAGGCTGAGCCAGCTAGTACTGCTAAAAAGACACCAGAAGCCTACACCGCTGTAAGTATCACACGTTAATCATTCCGGTGTTGTGTGCTGAATTCAGAGCTCTGTACTGTATTGTTTTAGTCCAAATTCACTGTTCTGTGCATCTTGATAACGTATATTAAATTTTTGCTTGACATCCCGTTAATTTCTAATGGGCCCCCTATGCATTTCAGTGCAGTAAACAACGCACATGATCCGTTAACACATTGATGTTGTTACACATGCCTTGAGGTGTGCTGCTTTGGAAGAAAAGTTTGCGGATGCTTTTTAGTCCATCTGTGCACGTGAGACCTCATAGAAAATGGTGGGACCATACCATGTGCATGGACACAACAGCGCATTTTGAGTCCTTAGCAGTAGTAAACCACTTTTAAAGGAAGAAGAAAAAAAAAAAGTCCCCTAGCTGGATAATGTCATGATGTGCTAGTATGCACCACATACTACCACATTATGACAGATTTGCCTAAATGGATTCCTCCAATGGTGTGCTCATTTTTGCCTTTTTTGTGACACTTTTATAGAAAATGCAATGCCTCATTTATCCACACATCACTGTAGTCCTTGCATTGCTGAGAAGAGCATCCTGTGGTGCTGTTTGTTTGTTTTTTTGTTTTTAGTTTTTTGTTTTTTTTTTTAACCACTTGCCGCCCGCCATATAGCAAAATGACGGCGGCAAAGTGGTTTCAATATCCTGACCGGACGTCATATGACGTGATCAGGATATTAAGGCGCGCATCGCGGCGATCGTTGTTGCGGTGTGTCAGTCTGACACACCACAACTCCGGTCTAGGTAAAGAGTCTCTGACGGAGACTCTTTACCACGTGATCAGCCGTGTCCAATCACAGCTGATCACGATGTAAATAGGAAGAACCGGTGATCGGCTTTTCCTCACTCGTGTCTGACAGACGCGATGAGAGCCGTTCGGCTGCTCTCCTGATGGGGGGGGGGGGGGGGTCGGTGCTGATTATTTATCAGCTCGGATCCCGCCCAGGACCACCAGGTTGGCCCCCACACTGGACCACCAGGTATGCCCCCTAGACCTCAAGGCAGCTGCCAATCTGTGTCCACTCCAATGCCTGCCAGTGCCAACAGGGATGCCTATCGGTGCCTCATATTAGTGCCGCCTATCAGTGCCACCCATGAGTGCCCATCAGTGCCGCATATCAGTACCACCCATCAGTAATGCCTGCTCATTGGTACCACCTCATCGGTGCCGCCTTATCAGTGCCTGTCAGTGCCGCCTTATCAGTGCCCATCAGTGAAAGAGAGAACTTACTTATTTACAAATTTTTTTTTAACAAACAAAAGCAAAACTTTTTATTTTTTTTCAAAATTTTTCTTTTTTTATTTGTTTAGAAAAAAAAAACCGCAGAGGTGATCAAATACCACCAAAAGAAAGCTCCATTTGTGGGAACAAAATGATAAAAATGTAATTTGGGTACAGTGTAGCATGACCGCGCAATTGTCATTCAAACTGCGACAGCACTGAAAGCTGAAAATTGATCTGGGCAGAAAGGTGTATACGCCCTGTATTGAAGTGGTTAAAAAACCCTTACACAGTGAACATTAATATTCCAGGGTGCCTTAGAGACATTTACAGTGCTCTTGGGCTCAACTCTGATTTTTTTGTTAAAAAGCATATATTCCCATTCTGCCCTTCATCACAACATTTTGGTCTGTCTGGTCCCATGTTCAGAAACACTTTAATTAGTCCTCTCTGTTTACCCTTCACAAAAATGTTTTCTTTGGAGGCAGCCCGTGTCCTGTTTTTGTTTTTTTGCACTATATTGCCATAGCACATCTCTATGGCATACATCCCTCAGACTGCTCTGAGCTCTGCTGTACCAGTCAACTTTCATTCACAGGCTTGGTACTGGAAAGGGTTACATTTTTTCCCCTGTGCCATAGGATTGTTAAACTCTGTCCCATTTAATATTAGATTGCTGCTAAGGGAGTTCAGAATTTTTTTTTTTTTTATTGTAAGTTGGTGATGATGTGTTTTGTATGTGTAGTTGTCTTTTATGTGTAGAAGGGGAAAGGAGCTGAGCTGTTTTTCATTGTATGATTTCATTTTATGCAATGCATTTTTGTATCCTAAAATTGTAAAAGTCTGTCCTAAAACGTCTTTTGCTTTTCAGCCAAATGATGGAAAGCTAGATGAGGTGATGAAGGAGCTGCGTTTAATGAGAGAGGACATCAGGTCCCAGGCGGAACGAATCTCCAAATTAGAGGATCTAGTGGCCAGTCTCACCAACAATGATGACTCTGAAGATTAAGCAGAACACGATCTTAGCTGAGCTGGAGGTGCCCACTGCCAGATCACATTCTACCCAACACTTTCCTCCGGGCCTAGGCGATGATCAGCATTCCAGCACAGACTGTAACCACCATTCCCAGTTAAAATTCCACCCACCCATCCACCAGGTGCCTCCACGCAAAGACACTTGTGTAATTTCAGGAGTTGGGTTAGATGCCATTAACTTCTGAAGTGTCACAAATTCGCTATCCAAACCTTTCAGGCCGACCTCATGCAGAGGGGACAAGGAATAAAAAAACAAACTTTTTGTTAATTAAAAGCCAAGATTTTTACCCTCATTTTTCAAGTGTTACACGACCTTTTCCTGTTCATGAGATCAGTATATATCGTTTTTTTGTTTTTTTTTTAAATAAATCCTGGTTCTGTTTCCTTTTTCTGAGTAAGGGAGGGATTATGAAAATGTTGGACCTATGCCACATTTTTTTTCCGAATTTTTGCCAAAAGACCTTGTTAAATATATTGGGACCATGCATCGTATAGTATTTTTTATTTTTAATGTAAAGGAGGAAGCACTGTGTTACTTGTCTGGAATTGCAAGAAAATACCCATAAAAGCTTCATGAGTTTTATATAAATCCTTTTCCTGTTCTGTGTAGAGAAGTTTCTTTTCCCTCATTGACTGAATGAGGAGTGGAAGATACAAGTGGTTGGTAACATTTGGGAAGTTACAAATGTACATTTCTGCATTTTTAGAATTCGAGTTTATTCTGGCGTGAGGGCTTGCTTGCCTTCCGCAAAAGCTATTTATTTTAGGCTGGCTTCATACCATTTTTAATGGCATTCCAAAACACCTGCATTGCTGTGCATCACAAGACACTAATGCACTACTGTGCGTCAGGACAAAAAGGTACAGTGCAAACATTTTAGGCAGGTGTGTAAAAAAAAAAAACTAAAAAAAAAAAAACTAAATTAGGAATGCTTTCAGAAATCGAAATGTTATAAGATGTGTGTTTTTTTTTGTTTTTTTTGTTTTTTCGTTTTTTATCATTTAACAAAATGGAAAGTAAGTGAACAGAAGAGAAATCCAAATCAATATTTGGTTTGACCACCCTTTGATTTCAAAACTGCTTCAATTCTAGGTACACCTGCACACAGTTTTTGAAGGAATCCCGCAGGTAGGTTGTTCCAAACATCTTGGAGAACTAACCACAGATCTTCTGTGAATGTAGGCTGCCTCAAATCCTTCTGTCTCTTTATGTAATACCAGACAGATACTTATCCATCATGCCATATCATCAGAGAGGTGTGTAGTTGGCCCAAAATGTATTTTGCAGCAGGACAACAACCCCATACATGCAGCCAATGTCATTAAACTGAACTATCTTCAGCATAAAGAACAACAAGGAGTCCTGGTTTGGCCCCCACAGAGCCCTGATCTCAACATCGAGTCTTTCTGGGATTACATAAAGAGACCAATGGATTTGAGGCAGCCTACATCCACAGAAGATCTGTGGTTAGTTGTTGTTTTGAAACAACCTACCTGCTGAGTTCCTTCAAAAATTGTGTACACCTAGAAAAATTGCGGGTTTGAAGGCAAAGGGTAGTTGCACCAAATATTGATTAGATTTAGATTTTTCTTCTGTTGGCTCACATTGTATTTTGTAAATTGATAAAAATAAACAATTAAAATATATATTTTGGAAAGCATTCTTTCAAGCATTTCTTCACACCTGCCTAAAACTTTTGCACAGTAGTATACATTTATGGTTTTTGTCAGTTCTGGTGCGTTGGTAGCCCTTTCAAGTGAATGGACTACTTTACATTAATGCCAACATAATGCATGTTACTACATCACACCAGACTGCTGTAAAAGGGGACCTGTAAGTAATTGCAGACAATTTATGTCTTCAGTTTTCAAGTCAAATAACAGGCATGTGGAACTCAACCATATGGCACAGTATTTTAGGGTGCTATCGCTAAAGCACACTGTTCTTTTAACAGTATCAGCTCACACTATTTAGTAACCATCCCAGAACTGCAATGAAACCTAGTGTTCTGTGTTTTTTTTTAAGTAAGTTCTTTACATTTTTATTCAGCAAACTGAGTGGTAAGAATGATACCTGCACATGCAACTCTGATTGTGACTTGATCTGTTGAGCACCTAAGTTTGGCGTGGCTTCAAGCTTATTTAAGGGAGTCTAAAGGTTAAGTTCCCCTTTGAGAGCATGTTACATGTTCCACCCGTTTTGAGGGTGGAATATGTAACATGTTCCCAATACTGCAGCCACTGCCTGAGTTCCCCGTACTAAGCTCTTTTTAAAAATGGCGTGGCTCTATTGTGAAAAAAAAAAAAAAATGGCGTGGCTGTGTGGGTCTCTGCCCACACAGCCGTGTCCTTCATACACAAAGCTCTGTGTATGAATGAGCTACAAGTCGACATCTTTTGCAGATGTCAGCTTGTAGTTCTCAATGAACGTGCCGTGGTAGTTCATTGATTCATGCTGTCATGGCACCTGCATGGCACCAGCGACCTGTTGATCACTGGTGCAATGCTTTACAGGCTCCAAAAAAATGCATTTTTTTTTTTTTTTTTTACCTGCAAATAAATGTGTCTTTATTTATTTTTAAAGTGAACTTATCCTTTAAAACATTCAGTGGTAGATAATATGAACCAAAGTCTGATGATGGATCAAGCAAAACTGAAGTCTGCTACACCGTCTCCCCTCCAGCGATGTGCCATCATCTTCACCTGGTTGTCTTTGAGGTTCAGGATATTAAAATGTGTTGATTGGCCAGACGGGATAACTTTTTTTCACCTCGGCATAAAGGCATGCCGAGACTGTATGCTGAGCTGTGCATGCATGGTACAGTGTACACTCAAAAGAAGTTTGAGAAAATAGTGTGTATGTTCTGTGATTAAAAAGCTTACTGCTTACAACTTTTATTTTATGGTAAAGTTATACTTTAATGTTATGATTAAAGTGGTATTAAACACAAAAGCAAACGTTGCATTATAGTGCAGCTTACCTGCAATATAGCTTAGATGTGATGGCTGCTTTCATTTTTTTATTTTTTTTCTTAGGCTTTATTTCCTTTTTAACCACTTCCCGCCCGGCCTATAGCGGATTGACGGCCGGGCGGTGGTTGTGCTATCCTGACTGGGCGTCATATGACGTCCTTCAGGATAACATGCCGCCGCGCGCCCGCAGGGGCGCGCATCGCGGCGATCGGTGGATCGGTGTGTCAGTCTGACACACCGCTACACCGATCTTGGTAAAGAGCCTCCGGCGGAGGCTCTTTACCACGTGATCAGCCGTGTCCAATCACGGCTGATCACGCTGTCAATAGGAAGAGCCGTTGATCGGCTCTTCCTCACTCGCGTCTGACAGACGCGAGTAGAGGAGAGCCGATCGGCGGCTCTCCTGGCAGGGGGGGTCTGCGCTGATTGTTTATCAGCGCAGCCCCCCCGCAGATCACCACACTGGACCACCAGGGATCGCCACTAGGACCACCAGGGAAGGGAAACATGTGGATGGCCAGGTATGTACCCCATGGCCATCCACATGTGCCCAGTCAGTGCCAAATCTGTGCCAATCAGTGCCCACAAATGGGCACTGATTGGCACAATTATGTTGCAGTGATGCCCAGCAATGCCACACTTAGGGGCATCACTGCCATCAATCAGAATCATCAGTGCCACCCATCAGTGTCCATCGGTGCCACCTGTCAGTGCCCATCTGTGCCCATCTGTGCCCACCTATCAGTGCCCATCCGTGCCCATCTGTGCCAACTATCAGTGCCACCCATAACTACCCATCAACGCCACCTACGAGTGCCCATTAATGCCACCTACAAGTGCCCATCAGTGCCGCCTATCAGTGCCCATCGGTGCCACCTATCAGCGCCACCTACCAGTGCCACCTATCAGTGCCCATTAGTGCCACCTATCAGTGCGCATCAGTGCCACCTATCAGTGCCCATCATCAGTGCCCGTCAGTGCCACCTCATCAGTGCCACCTCATTGGTGCCACCTCATCGGTGCCCATCAGTGCCGCCGTATCAGTGCCCGTCAGTGCAGCCATATCAGTGCCCGTCATTGAAGAAGAAAACGTACTCCTTTACAAAAAATTTTAACAGAAACAAAGAAAAACGTGCTTTTTTTCAAAATTTTCTGTCTTTTTTTATTTGTTGCGCAAAAAATAAAAACCGCAGAGGGGATCAAATACCACCAAAAGAAAGCTCTATTTGTGGGAACAAAATGATAAAAAATTTGTTTGGGTACAGTGTGGCATGACCGTGCAATTGTCATTCAAATTGTGACAGCGCTGAAAGCTGAAAATTGGGCTGGGCGGGAAGGTGTCTAAGTGCCTGGTATTGAAGTGGTTAACCTGGTGAGCTGGCCAGAACTTCTGTTTTTCAAAAGTTAGAGATAAGACAAGCCATTTCTTACTAGCAGGGGTACTTGCAAGGATCAACTTTTATTTATGTAAAACCTTTATCCCAAAAGGATTTTTTTTTTTTTTTGCTGTAACTGCTTATGAAGTGTTACTGTCCAAGGTGCCCCCCTGTGTTCATTGATCCAGAGTGGTGGCACTCTAATACAGTTACTGGCCAGATCACTGGGGAAAAAAAAAATCCTCAAAATGATTGCAGCAACCACATCTAATGATTGGTAAGCTGCAATTTCTTGCAGTTTTGGGTTTATTACCACCTTGTATAACTTTTTTAATTGGATGACATGGAAATTAGATTTCCAGTTACACTGCCAAAAAGCTGCTGTCATTTATCGCAAAGCTAATGAGCTCAGGTGAAATCAAAAAGAAAATGCCTTAAATTACATTTTCTCTGTTTTTTTTGTAGCTGGATTCTTTGTCTTGGGTTATGTGTGGGGGGTGTTTTGCTGTATTTGTTTGTTGGTTTATTCAACAAAATGGATCAGATTTGCAAAGAAAATTGTAGGTACAGGATTTGTAAGACAGTTTTACAAAACTCCCTGTCTTTGGAGGAAAGATAAGCCAGCACTGCTCATAAATGGCCATGGAAGAATTCTTACATAGGGTTGTTTTTTTTTTTTTTGTTTTTTTTTTTTCAAACTGGAGAGCAAAATTTGGTGCAGCTCTGCATAGAAACTAATCGCTTTCCAGGATTTTATCAAAGCTTAATTAAACAAGCTGAAGTTAGAAGCTGATTGGCTGTCATGCACAGCTGCACCAGATTTTGCACTCTGTTTTAGTAGATCAACCCTACAATGTAGTTAGAAAGTGACAGCATCTGTATAAATGGTTCCCCTGAGGCTCCATTCACACTAATGTGTTTTTTGATGCATTTTGCAGAAATGCATGGGAATTTTGTAACATGGGTTCCTATGGAACATGTTCACATCAATGCATTTTTGTGCCTCTGCGTTTTTGGAAAGGGTCGGGGACTTTTTTTCATGCAAAATGCAGCGTTTTGCATGTAATAGAATTCAATGGACCCGCATCCAAAAACGCAAGTACGCATTTGTGGGGGGTTTTTTTTCATTGTTTTTTTTAACACTGTATACAGTATTAAAAAAAACACTAAAAAAAAAAAAAAGCAAAACGCTGCAAAAACACATGTTCAAAAATGCGACAACCACTGCAAAAAACACTGCAGAAACGCTCAAAAAGCAACATGCATAGATGTGAATTGAGCCCGACTTAGGCTGGCCATACAACCATTTGACTATACCTTCAGCTATGTAGTATAAAGGCCTGCCTGATTGCCTACAAAATTGAAAGAGTTTAGGTCTGACCTCATATTATGTGGTTTTGGTAAATCTAAAGGAAAGTTGTAGAAGAAAATGATATAATGTTTGGCTAGTCGTCCACTCTTCCAGTGCTTATGGGGGAGCTGTGCTCTGGTCAATCATGGGTGTTCTTCCTAGCCTGGCCAAGATAACAGAATGTCTGTCTTTAATGTAAATCACAGTAGATATAACTGTTAGCAATCCAAAGTTGTATATTTTTTTGTTTTACTTTTTTAGATTTTCTGATTGTACACATTCTTCAGTGTTAAAAGGACCCTTTTTTCTTTTCATCTGTATCTGTCTTGCATGTTGGCTTACCCAATGTATTTCACATTTTAGCAGCACTACCTGTTTATGGTTGAATATATTTTTTCTTATAAAGTTCTAAAGGGATACCAAATAAAAGAGGGTTAAGGAGAAAACCAATTGTAGCACTACCAGTTTAAAGCTGAATTCCAGGTATGATCTTTATTGTAGAGTTGCACCGATACTAGTATCGGTATTGGTGTTGATACCGAGTATTTGCACAAGTATCGGTACTCATGCAAATGCACCGATACCTGAAACCGATACCTGAAACCGATCTTTTCAGGCTTGTTTCTTTGAGCTGTCAGTGGGTCTCCCCTGTTGACATCTAAAGTGTTAAAGAAGTCCGGAAATTGGAGCTGTGAAAAAAAAATAAAGCAGCTGGCTATGTTAACATTGCTCAGCCACTGAAACACTAAAATTAAAAAAAAACATTGTTTCTTTTTGTATCTTTCTGTTTATCTACAGATCAAAGGGATGAACAAATGTTCCTCTGTTTAACCCCTTATTAATCCTTTATTTACTCTAATCAGCCTTAATTAACTCCCTACTCTCCTCCATTTAATTATTATTTTCCTGCTTTTTTTTTTTTTTTTGTTCACGTCTATTTTAAATGATAAAATTATCTTTTTTTTTTTTTTTTTTTGGTTTGCTTTGTTAGTGAATACTTTTACACATATATATTAACATATTTCACTTTGAAAAAAGTGCAAAATTAAAAACAAAAATCAATTTAATAACTTTTCAATGCTTTGTACCATTGCTGACAGATGAAGTGAAAACAAAACAGTTGCGGTAGGTATTGGTAATTGGTATCGGCGAGTACTAAAAAAAAAAAAAAAGTATCGGTACTCGTGTAAAAAAAAAATGGTATCGGTGCATCCCTACTTTATCACATACTTTGGCCCAGTTTGGAATCAGTGTGGAATCTGCCCCCTAAGGCTGCCACCTTATCCAGCAGCGATCACTTTCACAGTGGGGGCAGGCCTAGGTGTGTACAGCCCTCTTATTTAACCACTTTAATACTGGCCATTTTTACCCCCTTCCTGCCCAGGGCAATTTTCAGCTTTCAGCCCTGTCGCACTTTGCCAATAGCGCGGTCATCCAACACTGAACCCGTATGAAAATTGTATTTCTTTTTTTCCACACAAATAGAGCTTTCTTTTGGTAGTATTTAATCACTACTGGGTTTTTTACTTTTTCGAAATAAGAAAACCCAAAATTTTGGAAAGTCGACAGTCCAGGGTATTTAGTAAGAGGCATCTCAAGGTTTTTTTTTTTTTGTTTTTTAAGTGAATTTCACTGTTATAAGTAACCATTTTTACTGGTTGAAATAAATGTGTTCAGTGTTTACTATTGTGGTTAGCTGTGATGAGCCACCGCTAATCACATGGTACAGATGGGCTGTGATTCGTCCTGTCTGGTCACAATGATCACATGGTACAATCAGATCAACACAAAGCCATTCATTGTGTACAATTGTCGTGATCTGCTGGGATTGGTCACATGGTAGTGGCAGGAGCCAGTACACTGATCAGTCATCTGTGTCCCATGGACACAGCAGGTGCTGATTGCGCCACAGCATGGCCCATGGTGCATTTCGAGGAGGATAAATGTCCTGCCCAGCTGTTATTTGTCTATAGGCCAGGTGGGTCCTTTCTAGCTGATCAACTGCCCTTTTGCTATTGGATGACAGGATTAGGGAGGAAGGGAGATGGAGTGTAGCCCAATGTATCAAAGAGAGTGCCTGCATTGTTATTTTGTCCCTCATGTCCTGGTACAAATCCCACCTGATCTTGTGGGAAACATCACCTAGAAATGGTTTCAACTAGGATCTTGGTTAAGGTTTTGACAGTGAGCAAAGTAACACCACCTGCCAACACGCTATAGCCGAATGACGGCTACGGCGCAGGCCTTAATTGCCGGGAGGGCATCAATAGACGTCCTCCCATGCATGAGCTGTCTGCGCGCTCTGATCACCGAATCAATGGGAGTTGGCTGATCCTGTCCCCTTACCACGTGATCAGCTGTCAACCAATCACGTGATGTAAATAGAAGATTAGTAATCAGCTTTCCCCCCCCCCCCCCCCCTAAAAAAAAAAAAAAAAAAAAAAAAAAAAAAAAAGACGATCACCGACTTCTGACAGACGGACATCGGTCCCAAACAGGGAGAGGCACTGCTGCTATGCAGTGCCACCTACAGGTGCCCACCAGTGCAGCTTATCAGCGCACATCAATGAAGGAGAGAAATTACCCACTTTCAAAATTGTATAACAAACTAAAAAAAATTTTCTCCCAAAAAATCTTTCCCTCTTTTTTCGTTTTTGTGGTTTTTTTTTTTTTTTTTTTTTAGCAAAAAAATAAACCTAGCGGTAATTAAATACCAAGAGAAAGCTCTTTTTCTGTAAAAAAAAAAAAAAAAAAAAAAAAAAAATGTAATTTGGGTACAGTGTTGCATGCCCGTGCAATTGCCATTCAAAGTGTGAGAGCACTGAAAGCTGAAACGTGGCCTGTGCAGGAAGGGGGTTCAAGTGCCCAGTAAGCAAGTGGTTAAATGAGTTCTGGAATAACTCCCTCAGTTTGGAGTTGAAATAGGATGTCTTATATGAGGTGAGATCAGAGTATTTCAAATATCTGGGTAGCCTGTCAGATCTGCACCCCCCCCCCCTCCCCTTCTTTCTCTCTTCTGGCTCCCATGTTTTTTGGTGTGGCTAGAACTTCAGTATGGGTAGTAGACTACTCCTGAAGTCCTGTTGCATTTGGGGGGGGGGGGGGGTTCAGGTTGAGATAGGTGTGTGTGATTTCTATTCTCTAACAATTCCAATAGCCTTTGTATATTCTGCTTCCTGATCAAAAAGTTTTTTTTTCATGTTTTCAAGGTGCCAACACTCTCAATACCACTTCCTGGGGGAGGGATTTTTACTGCTCTAACAGTAAAGAACCTTTCCACAATCTAAGGTTAAACCACCTTTCTTCTAACCTCAAATGTCTGCTTGCCCTCTGCAGGGATCTCAGAGTTAACCGTTTATTACGGTTGCTGAAGTCTCCCTTGATATTTTTGTACAATGTACTCGTATCCCCCTGAAGTGCCTTTTCTCCAGAGTAAATAACCATTTTTATGTAATCAATCCTCATAGCTGAGATCCTCCACCACCTAACAAATTTTGTTGCCCTTCGCTGAACTTTTTCTGTTTCAATGTCTTTTCTGAGAATTGAAGATCAAACCTGATTTCAAGATGAGGCTGAACCAGTGTTCTGTAAAGGGGTAGCAGCATTGATTTTTCTTTTGAATGTATGCTCTTTTTAATACTTAAATTTTTTGCTAGCTTTGTTTGCAATAGCATACAATACCATACAATGCCAAACTGCAGCTAAGTCTGTGATATACAAGCACCCCCAGGTCCTTTACCATCAATGATTCCCCAGGGCCTCCTCATGTCTATTTTGGGCCCCACAAGTGCATAACTTTACATATTTCTCAGTTTTAAATCTCATCTGCTATCTAGCTGTCCACCCCCCCCCCCCCCCCATTTTGTCAATGTCTTTCTGTAATGATGCTATTTTATCCTGTACCAAAGTTATTTCCCTGTGTAATTTGCTATCATCAGCAAACACTGAAATGGCACATAATTGTGAAATGGAAGGAAAATGATAAATGGTTTTTAAAATGTTTTACAAATCTGTGAAAAGTGTGGCATGCATTTATATTAAGCCCCCTGCGTCAATACTTTTGTAGGACCACCTTTTGCTGCAAGTCTTTTTGGGTATTACTCTACCAGCTTTGCACATCTAGAAAGTGAAATTTCTGCCCATTCTTCTTTGCAAAATAGCTCAAGCTCCGTTAACTTGGATGAGGAATGTCTGTGAACAGCAATTTTCTAGTCTTGCCACAGATTCTCGATTAGATTTAGGTCTGGACTTTTGACTGGGCCATTCTAACACGTGAATATGCTTTGAACTAAACCATTCCATTGTAGCTCTGGCTATATGTTTAGAGTCATTGTCCTGCTGGAAGGCGAACCTCCACCCCAGTCTCAAGTCTTTTGCAGACTCTTAACCGGTTTTCTTCTAAGATTGCCCTGTATTTGGCTTCATCCATCTTCCCTTTCAACTCTGACCAGCTTCCCTGTCCCTGCTGAAGAAAAACATCCCCACAACTTGATGCTGCCACCACCATATTTCACAATGGGGATGGTGTGTTCAGGGTGATGGGCAGTATTAGTTTTCTGCCACGTAGCATTTTGCTTTTAGGCCAAAAAGTTCAAATTTGGTCTCATCTGACCAGAGCACTTTTTTCCACATGTTTGCTGTGTCCCCCATATGACTTCTTGCAAACTGCAAATGGGACTTCTTATGGCTTTCTGTAAACAATGGCTTTTTTCTTGTCACTCTTCCATAAAGGCCAGATTTGTGAAGTGCATGACTAATAGTTGTCCTGTTTAAAGATTCTCCCACCTGAGCTGTGGATCGCTGCAGCTCCTCCAAAGTTACCATGGGCTTTTTGCTGCATCTTTGATTAATGCTCTCCTTGCCTGGCCTGTCGATTTAGGTGGATGGCCATATCTTGGTAGGTTTGCAGTTGTGCCATACACTTTCCTTTTTTGGATGATGGATTGAACAGTGCTCCATGAGATGTTCAAAGCTTAGGATATTTAATTTTTTTTTTTTTTTTTTTTTTTTTTTTTATATATTATCTAACCCTGCTTTAAACTTCTCCAACTTTATCCCTGACCTGTCTGGTGTGTTCCTTGGCCTTTATGATGCTGTTTGTCCACTAAGGTTCTCTAACAATCCTCTAAGGGCTTCACAGAACAGCTGTTCTTATGCTGCGATTAAATTACACACAGGTGGACTCTATTTACTAATTAGGTGACTTCTGAAGGCAATAGATTCCACTAGATTTTAGTTAGGGGGCTGAATACAAATGCATGCCACAATTTTCAGATTATTTGTAAAAAAAATTTAAAAACCATTTACAATTTTCCTTCCATTTCACAATTATGTGCCACTTTGTGTTGGTCTATCGCATAAATCCCAATAAAATACATTAATGTTTTTGATTGTAACATAACAAAATGTAGAAAATCTTCAAGGCACTGTAAATAAACATTTAACAGCATTGGCCTCAAGAAAGAATCTTGGGGCACACCACTTTAGACCATTCAGAGAATGAGTCATTTATCACTACTCTCTGGACCCGTTCATGTAACCAGCTTCCTATCTATGTACATACAATTTAATTCCAGCAGAGTACAGTTATCAAATTCCTTAGCAAAATCTACATAAACTATGTCCACTGGACTTTTACCATCCAAATTCTGGTCCTGCTGGTTGACTAAAGTCTAAGCAATAGCCCTCTTGTCATTCACTTTTGTACCCAGTTGTGTAGTCTAAAGCCGTGTACACACGGTCGGACATTCTGACGAGAAATGTTGGATGTGAGCTTGTTGGCTGAAAGTCCGACCGTGTGTATGCTCCATCGAACATTTGTTGTTGGACTTTCCGCCAACAAATGTTGGCTAGCAGGTTCTCAGATTTTCCACCAACAAAACTGTTGCCGGACTTTCTGATCGTGTGTACACAAGTCCGTCGCACAAAAGTTCACACATGCTCGGAATCAAGTATGAGCCGGAAGTGCTTGGTCTTGTAAAACTAGCGTTTGTAATGGAGATATCACATGACTATTGAATTTCCTCTTTATCGGCTCGTAATTTTTGACCAACATTTGTGTGACCGTGTGTATGCAAGACAAGTTGGAGTCAACAACCTTCGAACAAAAATCAACGGTTTTGTTGTCTGAAAGTCCGATCGTGTGTACGAGACATTCGCTTTCAGCTCAATAAAGCTTATCTGGTGTTTCCTATGTTCTCCTAGACTAGAGGAAGGCTGCTAAGTTTGAATTAAATTTGGGTTGGGTTGTTCTGTCCAGCAGGTGAGTCCGTTAATGGAACCCTCAGCCTTGGTACTTCTGCATTCCAAATGTTCTCTAAACCTCCTCAGCATTTCAGCCAACAAACTGTCCCCTTTTACTTTTTGCGTTCTTTGAGATTGGTTTTGTAAGCAAAGGATAGAAAGCCGGAGCTAATCTAAATTGTGACTTCACATGCATGTGGCTAGACCAGTTTCCTAAATGGCTCTGGTATGGGAAGTAGTTGTTTCAGATTAAACTTGCAGTTTCTGCCATAGGATGTAAAATAGAATTTTTTAAGACATGGCTGGCCTTGACAGAGCACAAACCTGAAACTGGTAATTGTTTGTTTATTATTTTTATGGTGTTCTCAAACCATTAGTTATGCTTTTGTGTTATCCAACTCCTTTCCCATTCAAAAGCCCTACCCATTTTTTTTCTGAAGCCTGTCCTAAAAGTGGCTGTAAAGGCAGAAGGTTTTTTTTAATCTCAAAGTAGAATTATAGGCAAAACATTTTTTTAATTTTGGATCGAGCAAGGGAGGGTTATAACCCCGGTCAGAATTTCAGGTCCGATTTTTAGCCCGAATTTTAGGCTGAATTTCGGACCTGAAACAGACCAAAGACGCACAGGGCTTTTGTGCAAATTGCACCGGAGCTGCTATGAAGATATGTGAACTGGCTCCATAGAGAGCTGGTTACAATCTCCTGTACGAATTGGATGTGAACAAATCCAATTCACACTAGTGTGAACCCAGCCTTAAAGTTTCACAGTTTTCTACAGCCTTCCCCCCACTCTTGAGATCTTGATTGAAATTGGATGAATGGTACAACCTCAAAGGAGGCTACCATGAGGCCAAGGACTGTCATTTAGAATCTCATTGTGGGATGTCTCTGACCTCAGTTCTTGAGAGTGAGCTCTGAGAGAATTTTCTTCTCTGGAAGAAAGACCATTGCTTCGGATGGTTCCAGGAACAGACCCACGTATTCCAGGTGAAAAGAAAGCTGAAAAGCAGATTTTTAAAAATTGGTCACCGAGCTGAAAGCCTGGAGCATCTGAATTGCCCTGTTAATGTTTACAGACAGCTGGAAAAGATGAGTTCTTCAGGAGAAGGTCATCTAGAAAACACGTGCCCTTGGTTCTGAGAAGTGCAAGAAGAGGTGGTAGGACCTTTGTGAATACTCTTGGTACAGAGGAGAGGCCGAATGGCAGTGCAACAAACTGGAAATGAATGCTTGCCACTGCAAGATGCAGAAAGTGCTGATGAAGTGGATAAACGGGAATATGCAGATAGGCATCTTTGGCTACAGATGCCATGTATTCCCCTTGTCTGGGTGCAGCTTGTCATGTAGTGAATCCTTGTGGCAAAAGGGTTGGAGGAAGTGCTTGAGTACATTTTTTTTATGTATTTTTTAATTATCTATAGACTCTGGGTGGTAAGGTGTGTGGCCAATGTTTTTTTATTGAACACCTGGTCATCTGCTGAGACCAAGCTCTGAGTGGTTGAGATTTTAGCATCAAGTTTGAAAAGTTTACACTGTAAAGTGAGTATATTCCATGCATAGTCCTGGTTTTTACAGTAACTGATAGAGGGCGAGCCTGTCTTGACTGTCCATGAAGCAGAACTGCTTATAAAATCCAGGCTTCACAGACAGTGGGCATACCTTAGAAGAGGTCTCCAGGGTCTGGGTTCCATAGTGATGGACCTGTAAAGCACCCTGTGGCGGACTACAACAAGCTGCACTAAGTTCCATGTTGAGCACCTGTGCCCGACGAAAACTTACAGGTCATTCCCACAGTGTGAGGTCCAGGTATGGCTCCCAAGGTTTTACAAAGATTGAGCCAATCCAGATAAACTGCTTCTATCCGTGGCATTAAAAGGGGGTGAAGGACATGACTTAAAAATCTGAAGATAGAATAATAAATTAGTTAAGCTAAGAGTGATTTATAAGCAAAGGAGAAGAGATCTGTCACCTTTGGACACCAGCAAAAAATGGGGACCTAACAGAGTAGGATAGGGTTATAAGGGAGGTGCCCAGGGGGCATGTCCTCAAAAGCTTTGCCAGTCTCCATTTACCTGAAGGTACGAGCCTATGACTGATGGTCTATGAATACTTTGCCTGTGTCCTGTACTGTACATTTAAGATGTATTGTTTTTCCCTACATCTGTGCTACTACATGAAGAAGATTGTGTCTTGGAGAAATTGAGATAAAGCAAACATGTCTCAGATTCAAAGTCCTAAAACTGATATAAGCGAAAAAGTATATAAAGGTGAGTACACATTCTTCTGTTTTTCCTGAAGAGTGCTCTGGTAGGCCCAAACCTAATGTCCCATGTATATCATATCAAAGCTCCAAAGAATGCAGAGGGCAAGCCATGCATTGTGAGGGGTTGTGCCAAAGCTACATTATTAGTTGGCAATCAAGATTTGTATATCCATCAGCCTTTTAAATTGTCTGTGGGATTTAGAATTTTTGGAATTTTGCCCTCCTTGTTTTGCTATTGAGGCCACCTGAGTGAAAGGAAAAAGTGTGGGAGAAAAAGATGCACAATCAAGAGGGATAACCGTAGCCTTGAGAGGATTGTGAAGTAAAGGCCATTCAAGAATTTGGGGTAGATTCACAAGGAGTGGACAATGGCTGGTGTCAGTGCTTCAAGAGCCACCACACACAGACGTATCCAGGACATAGGCTACAACTGTCACATTCCTTGTGTCACGCCTCTCCGGAACCAGAGACAACGTCAGAAGCGTCTTACCTGGGCTAAGGAGAAAAAGAACTGGACTGTTGCTCAGTGGTCCAAAGTCTTCTTCGGGTGAAAGTAAATTTTGTATTTCATTTGGAAATGAAGGTCCCAGAGTCTGGAGGAAGAATGGAGAGACACAGAATCCAATTTGCATGAAGTCCAGTGTGAAGTTTCCACAGTCAGTGATGATTTGGGTAGCCATGTCATCTGCTGGTGTTTGTTCACTATGTTTTATCAAGTCCAAAGTCAGCGCAGCCCTCTACCAGGAAATTCTAGAGTACTACATGCTTCCCTCTGCTGACCAGCTTTATGGAGATGCTGATTTCAATTTACAGCAGGATGTGGCACCTGCCCACACTGCCAAAAGTACCAATACCTGGTTTAATGATCATGATCTCACTGTGCTTGATTGGCCAGCAAACCCGCCTGACCTAAACCCCATAGAGAATCTGTGGGGTATTGTCAAGAAGATGAGAGACACCAGACCCAACAATGCAGATGAGCTGAAGGCCGCTATCAAAGCAACTTGGGCTTCCATAACACCTCAGCAGTTTCACAGGCTGATTGCCACAATGCCATGGCGCATTGATGCATTATTTTGTGTGGCCACCATTATTTTCCAGCACTGCCTTAACCCTCTTGGACATGGAGCTTCACAGGTTGCCACTGGAGTCCTCTTTTACTCCTCCATGACGACATCATGGAGGTTAGAGACCTTGCACTCCTCCACCTTCCGTTTGAGGATGCCCCACAGATGCTCAATAGGGTTTAGGTCTGGATACATGCTTGGCCAGTCCATCACCTTTACCCTCAGCTTCTTTTGCAAGGCAGTGGTCATCTTGGAGGTGTGTGGGGTCATTATCATGTAGGAATACTGCCCTCCGAAGGGAGAGGATCATGCTCTGCTTCAGTATGTCACAGTACATGTTGGCATTCATGGTTCCTTCAATGAACTGTAGCTCCCCAGTGAAGGCAGCACTCATGTAGCCCCAGACCATGACACTCCTATCACCATGCTTGACTGTAGGCAAGACACACTTGTCTGTACTCCTCACCTGGTTGCCGCCACACACACTTGACACCATCTGAACCAAATAAGTTTATATTGGTCTCATCAGACCACAGGACGTGGTTCCAGTAATCCATGTCCTAATGCTGGCCATACACCATACAGAAAATCGGCCGAACCCATTTTCGAAAAACGAACGTTCGACCGTGACCGCAAACGATCCTGCCATCATATAATGACCGATAAATTGTTCAGTGGACATGAATAAATAATTTTTTGTTTGTTTTTTTACATATACCTAGTGCAGACAGTTTGGACGGGAAACACATTAACCTTGCAATTTATCGTACGTTCGGCAGAAATTTACCAAACTTCCCGTTCGTTTTTTTACCACAAAAACGTCACAAACGATTATCGATTTGTGCCCATTAACTTGCCAAAAAACGAACGAAGTGTCTATACGAACGATTTTTCGGCCGATTTTTCGTATAGTGTATGGCTAGCATTAGTCTGCTTTTCTTCAGCAAAATGTTTGCTGGCTTTCTTGTGCATCATCTTTAGAAGAGGCTTCCTTCTGGGATGACAGCCATGCAGACCAATTTGATGCAGTGTGCGGCGTATTGTCTAAGCACTGACAGGCTGACCCCCCACCCCTTAAACATCTGCAGAAATGCTGGCAGCACCCATACGTCTATTTCCCAAAGGCAGTCTTTGGATATGACGCTGAGCACGTGCACTCAACTTCTTTGGTCGACCATGGCGAGGCCTGTTCTGAGTGGAACCTGTCCTGTTAAACCACTATATGGTC
This sequence comes from Lithobates septentrionalis, assembly GCA_037952835.1. NCBI lineage: Eukaryota > Metazoa > Chordata > Amphibia > Anura > Ranidae > Lithobates > Lithobates septentrionalis. The sequence goes on along the minus strand of JBBDGP010001428.1, from coordinate 299,096 downwards.
TTGGTCACCATGCTGCAGCTCAGTTTCAGGGTCTTGGCAATCTTATAGCTTAGGCCATCTTTATGTAGAGCAACAATTCTTTTTTTTTCAGAGAGTTCTTTGAAATGAGGTGCCATGCTGAACTTCCAGTGACCAGTATGAGAGAGTATGAGTATGAGAGAGTGAGAGCGATAACACCAAATTTAACACACCTGCTCCCCATTCACATCTGAGACCTTGTAACACTAACAAGGTTGGGGAGGAAAATGGCTGATTGGGCCCAATTTGGACATTTTCACTTAGGTGTGTACTCCCTTTTGTTGCCAGTGGTTTAGACATTAATGGCTGCGTGTTGAGTTATTTTGAGGGGACAACAAATTTACACTGTTATACAAGCTGTACACTCACTACTTTACATTGTAGCAAAGTGTCATTTCTTCAGTGTTGTCTCATGAAAAGATATAATAAAATATTACAAAAATGTGAGGGGTATACTAACTTTTGTGAGATACTGTATATATACACACACACACGAACTTTGAATTTGCAGAATTATGTATACTTGTGGCTTGTGAAAGGTGACTTGCAATTTTGCACATTGCTGGTTTTTAAAACAGTTAAAGCTCAAACCTCCAGGTGATGAAAAGACCCAATTTGGGTTTAGATTGTGAGCAGAACCTAGTTTGGTGGTCTGGCTATGCAAGGCAAGATAGAAGTTATTTCTATTTTCTTTAACCTGTTACACCAGAGAGGGATATGCGCCACCTCCAGTTGATTAGACACTGCCAACAGCAAAGCTTGACTCAGCCCTGCATAATCCCTCTTCCAGCCTGAGTTTTTTGTTTAGGTCCATCACCTATGTACACAATCTATCTCTGCTGAGAGTGTTTTCTCCTTTGATACACTTCAAGAAAGTTTACAATGCGCTCAACTGCTGAGAATCGTTGCTCCAGAGGAGCTGAAACTACCCGGATCGATCCCTATGGGTCTTGCTATTCCGGAAGGGACTGTACACAGACTGGTATAAAGAATGGGGACAGCATGTAAATTTCTACTTGCACTGGTCCTGCGACAGGTGCTTTCCCTGGCAGGCAGTTGCATTGCATGTTAGCTGTTGGGGTGCTATACTGGTCTAGGGCAATAGTCTGCTGTGGTGGAGTCCAGTCCCTGAAGACTCTGTGGAGCATGCCTGACGTGAAGATTGAGCTGTTAAGGTTCTGCAGTGTTTAAAGTAATTTACCCCTATCTGGAGTCCTGTGTGCTGGTTCCTGCTTCAGGGGCTGGGAGGAGCTTGGGCACAGTTCACTGTTTTTCCCCAACAGAGAAGTCAGCTGGCACCACCAGGGATCACCTTGGTAGTGCTGAATAAGCAGCAGAAATGGAACAAAAGCCATCTTCGTCTGGAACAAAGAAACAACAAACAAAATTCTTTCAGAATCCTTCTCCTTGAGGAAGGGGGGCCTCCATGTCTGACACCCTTTGCAGATGTATGAAGATATCTGGGTTCAAAACCCTGTGGCCAGAGGCTACAAGCTGGAGTGTCACCCTTCCTGGTGAAGGCTCACTTAACCAGAAGTGTTGGTGCTTTAAGGGCATTCTAGCATCAGGACTCGGTTTCTCAGGTCTCTAAAAGCCGCCACCTGGTCTTCCACACGTTTGCAAAATTTTACCAGGTGGATATTGGTTAGAAGGTCCTCCAGGAGGCCTGTAGGGGCTTTCTAATTTTTTCCCTTTTTATTCCCATTAAAAAGTTTTGTTCTTGTTAGTCTGTTAGCCATTGTTTGGTGTTGCCCACCAATCACGGGATTGCTTTTTGATATTCCAAAGTTTAAAAATAAATTCTCCTGTTTCCTGTAATGTATGATTAAGGGATTTGTGGCTGACTTGTACAACATGTGGATGTGAGCGCTATATTCAGCACAATTAGAAAAACTGTTTTGACCCCCAGACTCTAGTTTCTTGTGATAAAGGAAAATTGGGGTGGTTTGGGAGGTTAATACACAACTAATAACATAAATTAACAATCTGGAACTATAATAATAAATGGATAATCGGAACAACAGACTCTGAGCTGCTAAAGTCCAAAACGAACTAAATTATAGTCCAATAAGAGCAATTGTAGAAGGCAGCCCTGTTGATAAAGAAGAAGCAATCCTCTGGATACTGAAGGAGAAGAACGACAAGGGCACCACTCTAAGTGCGATATTTTAAAAACGAATTTAATATATCTAAAAAGCACCTGCGCCCTTGTCGTTCTTCTCCTACAGTATCCAGAGGATTGGCTGACTTGTAGAATCCCTTTGCAGGGATCTGCTGCCCTCTATTGTTAGCTTCTAGTATTATGTTGTAATGTATAATTATGTATGTCACTTTCTGACTCTGGGTTTTTTGGGAAAAGATCCTGGAAGGAGGAAGTTGAGAGCGAGAGAGAGAAGGTCTCAGCCACACATCTTGTCCATGCTACTAATACTAGATCAAAAGAGAAGATTATTGCTAGATAACAAGGACTGTGTTCCAGGCTGGTTGGGCAATGGCTGCAGGGTCTCCTCATCATAGCAGCTCTTTTCTTCACATCTCCGACACAAAGACAGATGCCGCATGATCATCAGGGGCCCCTGCAGTGGGACTTTTCTGTAACATTCATCTGGAGGTATGATTATAAATATCTATATACAGTGGGTATAAAAAAGAATCAACCCACTTTAAAATAATCCAGTTTTGTTGTTTTGCAGCCTGAAATGAAGACAAACACAGTTTTTGTTTTATCCAGCTGTATTTACTAGTGCAATTTAAAAACATCCAATATGTAAGAAAAAATAAAAAAATTCAAAAACAGAATCACTAAGTTGGAAAAAGGATCACCCCCCCCCCCCCCCCTTATGTCATTATTTTGTTGGACCACATTTTGCTTTATTTACAGCCTTCTTTAGTCTGTTGGGATATGTCTCTACTAACTTTGCACTTCTAGACTTTGCAATATTTGCCCACTCTTCTTTGCAGAACTGCTCAAGTTCAGTTAAATTTGCTGGTGACCGTTTGTGGACTGCAATCTTCAAGTCATTCCACAGATTTTCAATGGGGTTTACGTCTGGGCTCTGACTAAGCCATGCAAGGACATTCACCTTTTTTGCCTTCAACCACTGTGTGATCATTTTTGTTGTGTGCTTTGGGTCATTATCATGTTGGAAGGTAAACCTTCTTCCAATTGACAACTTTCTGGCAGAGGGCAGCAGATTTTCCTCATGAATTTGATGGTATTTTGGCCCATCCATTTTTCCTTCTTTCCTGACAAGTGCCCCAGTCCCTACTGCAGAGAAACACCCCCATAACAGGATATTACTGCAGGAATAGTGTTATTTACTGCAGGAATAGTGTTATTTGGATGGTGAGCTTTACTGCAGGAATAGTGTTATTTGGATGGTGAGCTTTACTGCAGGAATAGTGTTATTTGGATGGTGAGCTGTATTGGATTTCTGACAGACATATCATTTGTTGTTGAGGCCAAATAATTCAATTTTAGTACTCCAAATTTTACTAGTAAATCAAAAACTTTGTTTTTTCCTGAATATTCATGACCGATCTCGTCTATGCTTTCTCTTTTTTATCTGATAACAGGGGGAAAGGCTATTGATTGGATCAACTTCTATAATGAAAGAAGCCTTTACGATGTCACTTCACTTTGTAAGAGAAAGGTGTTAAAAGCCACTGAGCATAAATATTAGTTAAACATTTTCACAGAATTATTTTAATGTCGGAAAAGTACATAACACAACAGATGTTCATGTGAACAGGCATTGAACAAATATTGTGCTGGGCAGGTTCTGAAAATTAACCACCGATCTCATTTAATACAGGAGACCTTGTTTAAACATTCATTTTAAAGACACTGTTGCTATAAAACACAGGTATAATGGCAAGGCTAACCCTTACCAATCTGACAATTTGTTCCTCTTTAAAATTGCTTTTAAGCACCGGTTTCACTTACATTTGTGAAATTGACCTGCACTAGCAGAGCCATTTTGGGGGTTTTTAAACATACATTTAAATAGTCATTTTAGGCCTAAAGATTAGTTAAAACTCCCAAATAGTATATATTTTGTGAAAGCAGAGACCCTGGCGAATAAAATGATGGTAGATCCATTTTTTAAAATATCCTAGGTTATTATCGCAATGGTTTCGCATAGAAAAATTTTCAGTAAGAAATACACTATGCTAATTTTTTAACAAAATTTTGTGTGCGCATGAGATTGCTTCAACCTGAAAGCCAACAGACGGCTTGTCTGATTTACATAAGTCCTGGCTGCTGTAGTAGCAGGAGTGTGTGTAAAACCTGCTGCCACTGATGTATGCTATACGTCAGTGGCTGTAAAAGGGTTAAACCCCCCCCTCATGGAAGAAATACAGGCATGGACAAATTTGTTGGTACCCTTATAGCGCATTGAAACAGTTCTTAAAGCCGGACCTTCAGTCATTTTTTCATCTTTCCATCTATTAAATCTTCTGCCCTTGTTGTTTTAACTTTGAATAGTAAAACATTTTTTTTCTGCCAGTAAATACCTTATACAGCCCACTTCCTGTTTCTTGTCTGGTAAAAATCCTAGGCTAATGACATCATGCACAGCTCATCATTCACTCTTGTGAGAGTTTGCCAGGAAGGGAGGGGGGATTAGTCTAAAGAGGGCATTCGGGGCTGCAGAGCTGGAGGTGTGCCTCTGTGTGTGTCTCTGTGAAAATCCAGGAAGTGAACAGGCAGCAGCTTCAGCTGCCCACAGTTAAAATGGTTGCAGCCAGACTTGGTGGGTGGAGATTTCAGCAGCATATTTGGCAAGTACAGAATCACAGTATATATAAAAAATATGCAAAGTGGTTGGAGGGAAGCTTCAGGATGGCAAAGATATATTACAAATTATGTGAACAGACTGCAGTTCCTCTTTAACCACTTCCGGACCGCCGCACGACGATGTACGTCCAAACTTTGAACGGGGATAGCATTGTTATGGCAGCAGCTAGCTGCTGTGTTCATTCACAGCTTATTCACAAGCATGATCACTGTTTCCACACTGAATCTTGGGAAGCCTGACACTAAGCTCCCAGGAGACAGTCCGGCGCCGGGGAAAGGCAATAAACACGCCTAATCCCATGGGAGGAGAGACAGGAAGTGCCACAATAAAGTACAATATAAAGATAATTACAGCGATAAAAAAAAATTTTGTGCGGCATTTGAACATCTATGCAATTAACTGAAGGGGGTAAGATTAAGTTAAAAATTTGAGTGGAACCCCGCTTTAATCTAAAGATAATAAACGTGACTTGATAGGTGACCGAGATTATGGCGATCTTCAGCAGAGCATCCCCCTGATGAAGATACGATATTTCCCTTGTTGAAATAATATATAAGTAAATCCGCGCAAGGAGAAAGATAAATATAAAGAAAAAAAAGGAACTGCTGCCTCTTCAAGTACACCTCCACCTGGGTGGAGTGTACTATGGTGGATATAAGGGGAAGTGTAGGTGTGGTGCTGTTCTAAGAAAGGAAGTGTTTTATAAAAACTATTGTATTACACCCTCTGTAGTGCTTTGAAGCAAAATATAATTGGTAAGAGGATTAATATACAGAATGTCAAAAATTGTAGATATTAGCTTATCAACAGGTGCCTCAGTGTATACACTGCTGACAGGGTGTGATACCATAAATAAATGTGCAAGTATGTTATCCTCTAATGGCTAAACTCACCTCAAAAGAGGGAATATTATATAGATATGAGCATGAATGGTAAAAAAAAAAAAAATAGATAAAAAAAAGATAAATTATCCTCTAATGTCCACGTCTGAAATTGCAGAATACATAAAAGGGAACTCCAGTGGTGCCTTTCTTGTAATGATGCTGAATCTTCCGTAGGGTATAGCTAATGTTCAATAATTGATGCTATAGGTAAATGGATAAGTGAAATAAATCTGTCTAAATTGTGTTACACCCTCTGGCAGCTGATTGACAATATAAAGCTGTTTGAATTGTATTACACCCTCTGGCAGCCAGAAAGGGTAATCCAGCTTACCCAACTTACTCCCATAGTGGATTTCCAGAGTGGGTGAAGTGATTTTAGTAAAGTGTCCCAAATTTGTTACACCCCCTGGCTGTCTAATCAATAAAAAGATATGTGCAAATTGAGACCTATGCTATTCACCAATGATGTGATAAATTAATAATGCAACAAATCTGCACAGTTAGTATAATTAACATTGAAAATCTTAATAGAAGTGCATATTTCAAAAAGTGCTTAGTGCTCAAAAAGTGTCCAGTGCTGCCAAATAAGCTGTTTAGCAAAGTGACATATGCTCTAGAAAAATAGTCCACTGTTTACTAAGAAACCAGTACTGTAGTTCCAAAAAAAAAAAAAAAAAAAAAGGAAACTTCTTATTCAGGTGCCAGCTAGTGATGGTGCTCCTTATTTGTGCTCCGATTGTGCATGCACTCACCAATTAGCCTCACCCCCACAGGGGTACTGCGCAGCCACAGTATCTGCCACTGTGTAGCAGTTCCTGGCAGTCCTGGTCTGTGCTTTAAATGTTGTTAGCAGCGTTTTGTGTGTTCATCATGTAGGAGAGAAGGGATGCCCATAGTGTAGAACCGTTTTTTAAAACTTTGTTTATTAATTTAAAAAGTTGTACTCACATTTTATGTAAATGGTATAAGCATGAAAATATGAGTGGAGTGGATGCCGTCAGACGCAAGACGTTCGTGACCCCGCCCTACGCGTTTCGTCATTGGACGTCAACAGGAGTAACCAGACCGCACGAGAACCGGAAGTGACGCACAGAGGCACCTGACTTGCTGTTTTTATTTTACACTGTTGTAAGTACCCACTTGGCTTTAAATAAATTTATTAGCTTATTTAGTATTACACTATGGGAGATTTTTCTTTATCCTTTGCATATATCTGCTGGAAATGAACACATCCTAAGCCACCATCCACCATACCACGGTTTAAGAGGGATATCCATTACAACACCCTGGAAAGATCTCCAGCCACACCCATCTCTATTGCTGTTTACCATTTCCATGGAGGTAAGAGGCCAGTACACACTGAGTGTTACACACGAAGAGTGATACACCGGCGGCTGTTTTGAAGAGCACATTGGAGCACTATTTGCACTTTCATTTATTATAGACTTTATCATTTTCAATAAGTGAACTTTCGCATCTGTATTGCGGTAACTGTGTGATATTGGGAATTGTCAGCACACAGTCACAATTTTTAGCACAAGCATTGTTTTATTGGTATTATACATCATTATTTATTTATTTTATATATTTTGCAGTTACACTGGAATTAGGGCCTTTAGATCTAGGATCATTATTGCATTTGCACAGCGCTTAGCGCACTCACTCTGATTGTTTTATTTAGCGCTGCTTATTGTTGCTTTCAGTGATTTTACATAGCAGCATCATGGGTTTTTGCACAGTTGCAACATAGTCATTTAATGTCTATGTACACTAAACATAGGGCTATTGGTTTGTTCAGCACTGTTTTTTATTGTTGTTTTCAGCGATTTTTACACAGCACCATTATGCGTTTTTGCACAGTTACAACATAAGCACTTTAGTATTCATCTACACTGAACATAGGGCAGCTGTTACTTCAGTTATTTTGCACAGCATCATTATTTATTTATTTACATATTCGCATTAGCGGTAATCACAATTAGCGATTTTGTACACCATTTATCGCTTATTGTTAAATATTCCATATATATCATCAAACTGTGCTGATTATCATTTACTTTATACCATTCAAGTGCATTTACACACTTTGGATCTAGCTGCTACTTATCTGATTAGCATATACTCAGCGATTTTACATAGCAGCATCATGCATTTTTGCACAGTTGCAACATAGTCATTCTATGTTTATGTACACTGAACATAGGGCTATTGGCACTTTAATATATACTTTGCGTTTACATTAGTATATTAATACCCAGAATCACTATTGCATTTGCACAACACTACGTGCACACACTCAGATTGGTTTGTTCAGCACTGTTTATTGTTGTTTTTTAGCGATTTTTACACAGCATCATTATGCGGTTTTCCACAGTTACAACATAGGCACTTTAGTATTCATCTACATTGAATATAGGGCTACTGTTGCTTCAGTTATTTTGCACAGCATCATTAGCAATTTGCATAATCGCAATTAGCGATTTTGCACATCATTTATCGCCTATTGTTAATAATTTATATATATATCATTAAGCTGCGCTGATCATTATTTACTTTATACAGTGTGGTATGACCGCGCAATTGTCATTCAAAGTGCGTCAGCGCTGAAAGCTGAAAATTGGTCTGGATAGGAGGGAGGTTTAGGTGCCCAGTAAGCAAGTGGTTAAAAAAAACATAAAAACCTCATGAAAACCAATCAAAATTGTTAAGTAAAAACTGTTAAAATGCATGGCTTAGATATAAATACCCAACAATGCCTAAAGTGGTTGTAAAGGTAACGTTTTTTTATTTATTTTTTTTACCTTAAAGCGATATTAAACCCAAAACCAAACATGTTTTATATTGCAGCTTACCAAATATTAGATGTGGTGGCTTCATCAGTTTTCCTTTCTTTGACTTTTTTCCCTCTGTTTTCAGCTACGGATGTGGTCAGTAACACACCTCCTGTATTAGTGAGACACATCTCGGGAGGAATGAGAACAGGATGCTCAGCATTCAGCAGCATTGTCAGTCTGGGGAGGGGGAGTGTTACATGTATTAGCAGCTTTAAATACACTAGACAAATTGAAGCCAAACTCCAGCTCACACTTTATAATCAGTTATATCAAACTGTTTTTTCTTTTTGGGATAAAGGTTTTACATGAATAATCATCCAAATAATCACCCTTGACATTGGCTCCTGCTGCTGTCAGTCAAAAGCCTGTGAATAGATTAGGGGACGGGGCCAAGCTGTGCTGTGTGTGCCAATAGATGCACACAGCCTGACTCAGGATTGAGTCCATATGAATGCCCCCATGGCCAGTGGCTTGCTATGGGGGCTTTCAGGGAAGAACAGGAGCCAAGAGTGCCCATGGGGGTAGGGTTGCCACCTCATCCCTTTAAAACTGAACACATATTATTTACACAGGTTCTGTGGCAGATTAGGGAGATAATTAAACTCACTTGGTGTCTTATCTGCATTAAATTAGCCTCAGAACCTGTGTAATTCATATGTGTTCGGGTTTAAAGGGATGAGGTGGCAACCCTACATGGGAGACCCCAGAATAGGAGGATTGGGGCTGCTCTGTGCAAAACCATTGCACAGAAGAGGTAAGTATAACATCTTAGTGATATACTGGTTAGCTGTAAGCAAAGTAAAACACGCTAACTTTACTGTTAATTAAAATTTTGTAAATATAACACTATTATTTTGGGTATTTTATGAGTATTTTTCCCATATAGAGGCAAACAAAAGACATCTTGAACAAGGACTGTCCCAAAGTGCACAGATTGTCTTTTGATGATTATGTATACATTCTGGTCACCAGCTCCTCATTTTTTTACAGAAAAAACGCAAGAAAAAGTCACCAGCCATTTCTCAGCTGGGCACATTATGGTGGCCTGCATTTGAGAGTATGTGACAATCACTATGTAGTAAGCAGCTAGTAACCGGATTTCAGGAAATGTGAAATACAATGTTACCGCTAGTTGCAAAATATGGAATAATAATATTGTCAACTAGTTTTTTTTTGTTTTTTTTCATTTGGTATAATTGCATAAAGGATACATACTCGGGTAGGCTGGGCAGTGTTTACATTGTACCAGGTTTTTGGTGTATTTTGATATGTTAATTGTGCCAGCCAGGCCCGACCCTAGAGGATATTACCTCAGAGCATGTGCCCAGGGCAACTATTAGGACAGAGAAGCCCAGGCATGTTCAGATGGTTCAGGCTAAATGCAACTACACAAGTATGAAAACCTTGCCTGATTTCTAATGTTTGCCCTGTAAGAATCCAGTGTCAACACTGACAGAAGTACTGTATGTCAACTCATCAATTTTCTAACCTAGTGGACAGCCCAATTTAGACTGGCTAAATACATTCTAGATGCATTAAAACAAAGAGCCTGTTTTTTTTTCAGTCACATCGTAAGTAGAAAAGCCTGTTCCCTGCCAGCATGTTGTAGAGAAGGACCTTTGCTCTAATAAAAATACTCAGTAAAAGTACTTAAAGCGGAGTTCCACACAAAAATGGAACTTCCGCTTTTCGGAACCCTCCCCCCCTCCGGTGTCACATTTGGCACCTTTCAGGGGGGAGGGGGGTGCAGATACCTGTCAAAGACAGGTATTTGCACCCACTTCCGGCATAGACTCCCATGGGAGTCTATGCCTCTTCCCATCCCGACCGCGCTGTCTGCTGGGAACACACAGCTCCCAGCAGAGAGCGGGGACCACTAGGGACGCGCAGCGCGACTCGCGCATGCGCAGTAGGGAACCGGGAAGTGAAGCCACAACGCTTCACTTCCTGATTTCCTCACCTAGGATGGCGGCGGCAGCTGCCGAGAACCGAGCGGGTTCTCGGCGTCCCCTGCCGACATCGCTGGACCCCGGGACAGGTAAGTGGCAATGTATTAAAAGTCAGCAGCTGCAGTATTTGTAGCTGCTGGCTTTTAATATTTTTTTTTTTTTTGGCGGTGTGGGTGAACCCCCGCTTTAAGGTGGAGGTGTGACACATCCCCTGCTGAGTCAGAGCCAGTTCTCCATAATAAGCAAAGCTCAGCTTCCTGGTCATTGGAGACCTCAAACTCTTACTCAGCAAGGGGCTTGTCAGGTCTTTACAGAGTCCACTGCTTCCACACAGAAAGCAAGGCTCCTTTTCTACAGCATGCTGGCAGAGGGAAAGCCTTGTCTACTATGCTGTGGATGCTTTATAAAAAAAACAAAAAACCTGTAATGCCCTGTACACATGATAGGATTTTCCTACGGAAAATGTTCGATGGGACCTTTTTGCTGGAAATTCCGACTGTGTGTAGGCTCCATCACACATTTTCCATCGGCATTTCCGTCACACAAAATTTGAGATCTGGATCTCAAATTTTCCGACAACAAAATCCGTTGTCGGAAATTCTGATCGTGTGTACACAATTCCGACGCACAAAGTTTTCACGCATGCTCGGAATCAAGCAGAAGAGCCGCACTGGCTATTGAACTTCATTTTTCTCGGCTCGTCATACGTGTTGTACGTCACCACGTTCTTGACGTTCGTAATTTCCGACCAACTTTGTGTGACCGTGTGTATGCAAGACAAGTTTGAGCCAACATCTGTCGGAAAAAAAACATGGATTTTGTGGTCGGAATGTCCGATCAATGTCCGGTCGTGTGTACGGGGCATAAGACTTTGCAAACCTTTTATTTTGATGCATCTGGAAATTATTTAGCAGATTTAACCATTTTCCGCCCCAGCTTGAGTTGCCACCTCATCCCTTTAGACCCCTTTCAAACTGAGGTGGTTTTCAGGCATTTTAGCGCTAGAAATAGCATCTAAATAACGCCTGAAAACCGCCTACCATTAATTTCAGTGTCACTTTTCACACTGGGGTGGTGCGCTTACGGGACATTAGCAAAAATCCTGCAAGCAGCATCTTTGGGGCAGTTTGGGGACGCTGTATACACCGCTCCCAAAACGCCCTGCTCATTGAAGTGAATGGGCAGCGCTTCGGAAGCGCCGCAACGCGGGCGTATTTAATCCCTTCGGCCACTAGCAGGGGTTAAAAGCGCCCCACTAACGGCCGAAAAGCGCAGCTTAACCACTTTAATACCGGGCCATAGTCATATGACGTCCACAGATGGGATCTCCCATGTGTCCAATCACAGCCGGTGACATATACTGTCCACGTGCATGGCGCTCGTGCATGCCCCTAGGGCACATGCAGATCGGCAATCAGGGACAAGGCTTGTCACCCTGACACAGCCCAACCCCGATCGCAGTAAAGAGCCAATTAAATTGGATCTTTACCACGTGACCGGCTGTGTCCAATCACAGTCGGTCACAGAATGTCAACAAACCACAGTAACGACATGTTACCAGGTTCTCCTCCTCACACACCGATTATGTGAGAGAAGGAGATTGTGGTAACATCTCGTTACCTCTTACAGTGTACACCAACCACACTGATTGCCCCCCCCCCCCAATAAAGAGTACGTGTCACCAGCCATCAAAGTACCTTTCACCAGCCATCAAAGTGCCTGTCACAGTCCAACAAAGTACCTGTCACCACCCATCAAAGTACCTGTCGCAGTACACCTGAGTACCTGTCACAGCCCATCTGAGTACCCGAGTACCTGTCACAGCTCATCTGAGTGCCTGAGTACCTGTCACAGCTCATCTGAGTGCCTGAGTACCTGTCACAGCTCATCTGAGTGCCTGAGTACCTGTCACAGCCCATCTGAGTACCTGAGTACCTGTCACAGCCCATCTGAGTACTCGAGTACCTGTCACAATCCATCTGAGTACCTGAGTACCTGTCACAGCCCATCTGAGTACCTGAGTACCTGTCACAGTTCATATGAGTACCCGAGTACATGTCACAGTTCACCTGAGTACCCGAGTACCTGAGTAGCTGTCACAGTCCATCTGAGTACCCAAGTACCTGTCACAGTCCATCTGAGTACCTGTCACAGTTCATCTGAATACCCGAGTACCTGTCACAGTTTATCTGAGTACACGAGTACCTGAGCACCTGTCACAGCCCATCTGAGTAACTATCACCGCCCATCTGAGTACCTGTCACCACCCATCAGAGTACCCGAGTACCGGTCACCAGCCCATCAGAGTACCCGAGTACCTATCTGTAGCCCATCAGAGTACCCGAGTACCTGTCACCAGGCCATCAAAGTACCCGAGTACCTGTCACCAGGCCATCAGAGTACCCAAATACCTGTTACCAGCCCATCAGAGTACTCGAGTACCTGTCACCAGCCCATCAGAGTAACCAAGTACCTGTCTCCAGCCCATCAGAGTACCCGAGTACCTGTCTCCAGCCCATGCCTCATAGAATATACGTTGGGGTGTTTGCTTTACAAAATGGGGTCAATTTGTGGGTAATTCCACTGTCCTGGTGCTCATGGACCTTCAAAAGTGTGATAGGTAGGAATGAAATGATGTGTAATTTATGCTCCTAGAACGCCTGAAGGTACTACTTCAATGTTGAGCCTCTGTATGTGGCCAGGCTGTGTAAAAGTCTCACACATGTGGTATCGTCATACTCAGGAGGAGTAGCAGAATGTGTTTTGTGGTGTCATTTTTGCTATATACATGCTTTGAGTTATAAATATCTTATAAACTCACCACTTTATGTAAAAAAAAATATGTTTTAATTTTCTTTCCACATTTTCCGAAGACTTGTGGAAAAATTGAACTGTTCAAAAGACTCATTATGCCTCATAGAATAGACTTTGGGGTGTTTGCTTTCCAAAATGGGGTCATTTTGTGGGCAATTCCACTGTCCTGGTGCTCCAGGGCCTTCACAAATGTAATAGGTCGTTAGGAAATTAGAGGTGTAATTTATGCTCCTAGAACCCCTGATGGTGCTCCCTGCATGTTGGACCTCTCTGTGTGGCCAGGCTGTGTAAAAGTCACACGCATGTGGTATCGCCATACTTGGGAGGAGTAGCAGAATGTATTTTGGGGTGTAATTGGAAGTATGCATATGCTGTGTGTGAAATAACTTGTTGTTATGACAATTTTGTGAAAAAAAATAAAACATTCTTAATTTTTCCAAGAATTGTGGGAAAAAAATAGAACTTTAAAAAACTCACCATGCCTCTTACTAAATACCTTTGACTGTCTACTTTTCAAAAAGGGGTCATTTGGGGGGTATTTGTACTTTCCTGACATTTCAGAGCTTTAAGAAATTAGATAGGCCGTCAGTGCATCAGGTGTGATCAGGTGTGATCAATTTTCAATGATTTGCACCATAGCTTGTAGACTCTATAACTTTCACAGAGACCAAATAATATCCATGAATTTGGGTTATTTTTACCAAAGTGATGTAGCAGTATAAATGTTGGCCCAAATTTATGAACAAAAATGACTTATTTGCAAAATTTTATCATAGAAACTAAAAAAAAGTGTTTTTTTTTTTCAATATTTTCGCTCTTTTTTCACTTTTTTCGCAAAAAATAAAAAACCCAGTGGTGATTAAATACCACCAAAAGAAAGCTCTATATGAATGAAAAACATGATCACAATTTTGTTTGGGTACAGTGTTGCTTGACTGAGTAATTGGCATTCAAAGTGTGAGAGCGCTGAAAGCTAAAAATTGGTATGGGCAGGAAGGGTGTATAAATGCCCTGTATTGAAGTGGTTAAACAGTGCTAAAGTGCTACTAAACGAACGGCACTTTAGCGCTAACGCACAGGTGGCCCCAGTGTGAAAGGGGTCTTAATCCAGGACACATATGAATTACACAGGTTCTGAGGCTATTATAATGCAGATAAGGCACCAAGTGTATTTAATTACCACGTTAATTAGCAACAGAACCTGTGTAATTCATATGTGTCCTGGATTAAAGGGATGAGGTGGCAACCCTAGCCTCAGCCCAGTACATTTACTGCAGTGGGGCGGCAGCTGGAGGTTCAGACATATCCGTGCCTCTTCCGTGTTCAGAGCTACACGCTCCTCCTGTGGACACAGCGGATTACTGTTACCAGTAACTGTCATTAATAACTGTCCATTCATGAACAGCTTACTGTTGTGATCTGTGATTAGCCCACAGCAATCACATGGTGCCTAGCTACCACCTATATCATGTGATTAGCTGTAGCCAATCACAGATCACAACCATAAGCAAGCTGTTCATGAATGTTAAAGCGGTTGTATACCCCACTTGGTGATTATTACCTACAGGTAAGCCTATAATAAGGCTTACCTGTAGGTAATATAAATATCTCCTAAATCTGCACAGTTTAGGAGATATTCACCCTGCATGCAGCCGCTGACGTGAGCCACACATGCGCTCTGAAGGTCCAAAAGATGTCACCAAAAGTAGTGCAGGAACTACTTTTGGAAATCTGTGCAGCGCCGCAAAGGTTGGGACAGTGCCCTTGCCGGCAATAGGCTGCGATTTGACATGTCAAATCACTCTGATGTGAACGGGGTCCACCAAAAATATTCT
This sequence comes from Lithobates septentrionalis, assembly GCA_037952835.1. Taxonomy (NCBI): domain Eukaryota; kingdom Metazoa; phylum Chordata; class Amphibia; order Anura; family Ranidae; genus Lithobates; species Lithobates septentrionalis. The sequence continues at coordinate 283,960 of JBBDGP010001428.1, read as the reverse complement.
TTTAAAATGTAGCTGTCTGAGTTAGGGCTCATTCGCATAGACGCTTACACCTGTAGTCCATGAGTGGGCTGTGTCTTTAAGCGTCTGGAGCCACCAGGTGCTGCATGCAGGCAGACTATTCATTTCTATGGCAATGCAGCGGCTGCATGGACACAGCTGCTCGCCCCAATTTGAAATGCTGTGTGCGATTGATCTGACCCAAACTCAGACAGGGTGTTTGGGGCCACTCACCTGCACCAGCATAGAGTTTGGTCTGGTTTGCGTTAAAGTTTTTGCCTGAATGTTACCTTTTATAATGTGTTTAAATTTTCTGTAAAAAGGAAAAAAATAATAGATAGCGATCTTGAATAAACAGTTCTGTTTAAGTAGATCTTTTTTTGTGGTAGGACTTAGGTTGCTGTGGTTATTCTTGATAACTATTACTGTAAGAACATGTACATTTGCTTTGTTTGAACTAATGTAACTACTTAAAATGAATCTATAGTCTAAAAAAAAAAAGATTGCAGCGTACCAGTCCTTAGATAAGGTGCCTGCATTAGTTTTGGAGTTTTTTTTTCTCTTTTTTTTCATCTAGTAATCAAGTGAATATCATCCTTTTGTTATTTTATGTTAACACTCATTTATTTACTGTTATTTATGGAAGGAGCCATGATTGTCATATAGTCTGGACTTCAAACATTTCTGCTCTTGTTCATTTCCATCACATGGTTGATTGATGGCATTAGCATTTTACTAAAGAAGGATAATATTGTTTTTGCTATCTTTTTTGGGAGGTTTCCAAGGACACTGCATTTCTGATCAACTGGCATTTTCTGTAATTGCTGAAAATCTTCTTAGTTTGGGGAAACAAAAAAAATAATGCAGTCACCATACTTAAAGCTGTACTCCAGCTTTTTACACTTTACATTGTTTATTTGGGTCAGCTTGGCTCAAACTAATTATGTCCCTCACTAACATGTGAGACCGGTAGATGTGCTGTATAAACTGTATCTAGCTGAGGCTGAATGGCTGAGTCAGAGGTTGTGACATCATCAGTCTGCCTTTTTGACTCTGCCAATCAGAGGAAGCTTTGTATACATTGCTAAAATACATCGCTTTCTATGAATGGCTAAGCACCGATCAGACAGACTCCATTGTGTTCCGGGTATAAGACAGGAAGTCCTGGCCTTATCTACATACATTTTATACTGCACATCCAGCTGACTCACATGTTCGTAAAGGACATGGCTCGCTTGGGCCAGCTTGGCCCAAACAAACCATGTAACGTGTAACAAAAGCTGAAGCTCAGCTTTAAGAACTGGTATGCTGCAACATAAACAAAATCTTTCTTTTTGGATTCGGATAGGCTTTAGGGATCAGACTTGTGAGACCCCAAGTCGCATGACATGTGAAATCCCAGGTTAGCTAATAAGGATTGTCTTAATTAGCACTACTGTAGTCACTCTGACTTTAGAAAAGGTTTCTGTACTAATTCTAGTTGACTTTTATCTGACTTGTGCCAATAGACTTTAATGGAAGTCGGATCCTCATCTATATTGATGTGATTTGGATCTGACTTTACAAGAAGATTACCCAGACATTCCCTGAAAGTCGCATCAAAGTAGTACTTAAGTCTCCAGCAAATGGCCAGGAAGTTGCCTTGTAAAGTCGCACCGTAAGTTGACTTTCAGGTTGCAGTAGTGTGAACTGAGCCTGTTTATGTCAAAGGTTTATATAAGGCAGGGTGACTTCACATAGCAAATAAACATACAGGATTAGTCCATCCAAATCTTATATTCAATTATGTAGTAGATGCTGGGGAGGAGGACCACGGTAGTGTGTGTTCCTGTTTCAGCATGCTGTTGGATTTTTTTATACCATAAATGAACACAATAGAATGAATAGAAACACCAAAAAAAAAAAAAAAAAAAACTAAAGCCAGTAATGTGGACAGGAACAAAGCTGGAAACTATGGTGGGGACATCTTTCAGCTGGAGTCCCTAGAAGGTCTAAGAAACCAAATTAGGTGACCCCTTTGAGGAGCCAATACTACCTGAAGCTGAAGGTTCTTATGTAGATGTGGCTGGCCCATCACTGGATCTGAGCGTTTGCAGTTTCACAATACCCTTATGTGTAAGTTACTGTGATGCTTTACTTGGGGTCTCTCCTGGCTTGACTACACCTTTAGTCAGCCACATTCCCCCCACAGTTAGAAACACAGTTAATCCCTTGATCGCCCCGTAGTGTTAACCCCTTCCCTGTCAGTGACATTTATACAGTAATTAGTGTCTATTTTTAGCTCAGATCGCTGTATAAATGTCACTGGTCCCAAAAAAGTGTCAAAAGTGTCCGATGTGTCCGTCGCAATGTTGCAGTCCCAATAAAAATCGCATATCACCGCCATGACTAGTAAAAAAAAAAAAATAATAAAATTGCCAAAAATCTATCCCCTATTTTGTAGGCTATAACTTTTGCAAAAACCAATTAATATACGCTTATTGCGATTTTTTTTTTTACCAAGAATATGTAGAAGATTACATATCGGCCTAAACTGATGAAGAAATTAGTTTAAAAATAACAACCGCAGAGGCTCTATTTGTTGGGAAAAAGGACATCAATTTTGTTTGGGTACAACATCGCACGACCGCGCAATTGTCAGTTAAAGTTATGCAGTGCTGTATTGCAAAAAATGGCCTCGTCAGGAAGTGGGAAAATCCTTCCAGGGTTGAAGTAGTTAAACAACATCAGCTGTATTTACAATGTAAGAGAAGATTGGATTGTCCTTCTCTCAAAGTCTACAGATGATAAGCACCTGGATCTACTCTATAATGTCTTAGGAAAGTATTTTGGGAAGATCATGATGCCGCTCTGCAGATGGTCTCCATCAATACTCGCAAGGCTGCTACTGCCCTGGTAGAGTGTGCAGTCACCGTTGAGGAAAGCTCATACCCTCTTGCTCTGTACGCTCTGCGAATAAGCTTGACGATCCAGCTAGACCAAGATCCTTGAGGTAGCCTCCTTTCCTTTGTGTTTCCCTGCTGGAATTATAGGGAGCAATGGCTGTCAGGTATTACCCTAATGTTCTGGAAACAACCAGCTCATGTAGCCTGCCCGAGTCCTCTTCTGGGAGTTAAGGTAAAGCCCCAGATGCCTATCTGGTGAAATGAAGTGGCTACTTTTGGAACAAAATGGTCGTAGTTCCACTTGATCTGGAAAAAGGTAATATGTCTCTCTGAGGCCCCCCGGCCCTGAAGTTCAGAAACTCTTCTACCTTGGGTTATCGCAGTCAAAAAGACAGCTTTATGAGTAATGTCCCCCAGCGAACAATATTCAGTTGGAGCAAAAGGGTAAACAGATAAGAAGTCCAGGACTACAGACAGATCCCATTGGGGTCGGCTTTTAATGACCGCCCTTAGAAACCGTACTACCAACGGATCTTCCGCCCCTTTGATTTTTGTGACTACTGGGATGGCGGAAACTTGTACTTTCAGGAAACTCAGGTTAAGGCTAATGCCCAATCCTGCCAGCAGAAAATCCAGGACAGCTGAAAGTGGAGGCGCAGAAGGATCCAACTCCTTACCAGCCAGGAAATTGGAAAACTTGTCCCAAACTTTAGCGTAAGGGTGGTTTGTGGAAGGTTTTCTGGATCTTAAAAGAGTAGAGATTACCCTAAAAGAGCACCCTAGGCTCTCCAGCTTCCCCCTCTTAACAGCCACGCTCGTAGCTAAAGTTTGCTTATGCTTGGATATAGGAAGTCTTCCTGAACTAGAAGGTGTGGGAATACTGGGAGGGGAACTGGTTGCTGTACGCTGAGGTGGATTACCAGCAGAAACCAGGGCCTCCATGGCCAGAATGGAAGAATCGGCATGACCCTCATGTTCTCTCTCAACAGCCTCCAAAGGAACCTCATTATTAGAGGAACCGGGGGGAAGGCGTAGGCTGGGGCATAGATCAGCAAGGTGCAACAAGAACATCCGTCCCCTCTGCCTGAGGAGGCAGAAACCTGGACAGGAATCTTGAGAGTTTGCAATTACTGGGAGAAGCAAAGAGATCCATTTGGGGTGCACCCCGCATGTGAACCAATTGGGAAAGACTCGAGGGTGTAGAGCCCACCCATTGTTGTCTGGAAATGTTTGAGAGAGGGAGACGGTCCACCTGCATGTTCAACCTCCCTGGGAGATAGACTGCTCTTAGGGCCTGGACGTGATTTTCTGCTCAGGACATTATTGGCTTCACTTCCTTCAGTAAGATGCTGCTAAGGGTTCCTCCCTGGTGTAGTTTATAAGCAACTGCTGCCTTGTTGTCCATCTGCATAGTGACTGGCTTTCCCTGGATCTTGTGCTGCAAAGCCTTGCGAGCCAAAAGTGCTGCTCAAATCTCTAGCACATTTGACACTATGCCTTTGCCGGGAATCTCCCTCTGCCCCGGACTGACTATGCTTCGCAGGGTGCCCCCCAAGCCTGTCTCACTGGTATCCGTTATAACAATGGTCCAGTCTAATGGCCACCACTGCAGGCTCCTCTTCATACTGAGAGACACTGCTATTAGTTGTGCTAGGTACTGCTCTCTCCACCACACGAGGAACCTAGTTGGAACTGCCGCATGTGCCAATGTGCCCAAGGGAGCATTGGAATGCAAGAAGACATGGCGCCCAACGGGCTGAGACACTGGGCTGCTGACAGATAAGTGGAAGTTATTGCCATCAAGACTCTCTTCCTGACTATCAACGCCTTTGCTGGTGGAATTGAGACCGAAGTGTCGGCCATGTTGAAGAGTGCCCCCAGGTATATCAACTGCTGGGTTGGGGCAAGTTGGCTCTTCTTGAAGTTGATGATCCAACTGAATTTCTGAAAGGTATGGGTAAGGATCTCCCTGTGTGTCAAGAACTTCCCTGTCCAACAGGAGGACATCATCCAGGTAATGCTAGACCCGGAGCCCCTGTGTCCTGAGCGGAGCTAATACTGAGATGAGGAATGTTCGTGAAGGTTCTCGGGGATTTGCACAGAGCCAAAGGAAGGCTGGTGAACTGCAGATGTGTGTGGCCGACCGCAAACCTCATATACATCTGAATAGAGGGCAAGATTGGGACATGAAGATAGGCATCTAGCAGATTTAAAAAAAAAGCATCCAGGCGCCCCACTGCACTGCTTGGATGACTGGGTGGATATGCTCTATTTTGAACCTTTCCAGAAGGATGAAGCAGTTTAGCCTTTTTAGATCTATGACTGGACACCAGCATCCATTTTTTTTTACCATGAACAGGGTTGAGTCAAACCCTGGTATATCTTCCTGAAGATCTGATCCGGAATCTGTATCACGGCTTGCTGGGTTTGAAGTGTGTGTATATATAGTAGAAGAACAGCCGCCTTCCGCGGAGCCTCCGGAATATTGGTGGAGGAGAAAAATTCCTGGAAAGGGGTGCTGCGAAACTGCCAGAAATGGCCTTGGGTGACTGTTGCCTTCACCCGAAGGTCTGTACAATTTTCCGCTCAGGCATCCATGAAATGTGCCAACCTGGACCCCACTACGAATGCCTGGGGCTGTGCACCGTCAAAAGGGCTTGCTAGACTCTTCCGGGACATTGATGGCCTTTTGCTTGTGCGCCCTGAGGATGGTTGCCTGGGTACACTTTCATTCGCCACCTGATCCTCTGGCATGTCTACTGGATCTCAGTGACCTGGAGAAATGAGATCTACTGGGGAATTATTTTGCTTGCCTCTGCTTTCTGTTCTGCAGAAGCAGGTTTGACCTGCCCCTCGACACTCTCGAGATGGCCGTCTCCATCTTTCTACCAATTAGGGACTTCCCGTCAAGAGGGATCTTGCACCAGTTCTGTTTTGATGATGCATCGGTGGCCCAAGGAGCCCCTTTTGCCATGACTGAGTGCAACATTGCCCTGGTTGAACACTTAATCGTGTCTATTGCCGCAATGAAATCTGAAGACACCTTGAGTTCTTTTAGAGCCTGAACAATATCTGCTCTTGGTACTCCTTTCTTTATCGCTAACTCAATTTTCCGAGTACAGACTTTCAAGGAGCTGGCCACTGAGGTGAGGGTTACGGCTGGGCGACAGGCTGCTCTGGCCACTTGATAGACTCTCTGTAGGTCCAGATCTATCCTTCTGTCCATTATGTCCCTGAAGGAGGCTGAATCCTCCATTGGGAGTGTAACCCAGACCATCGAGACACCCACAGCTGGAGGGGGAGACAAGTGAGGCTATGTCTGCCCCCCTGTAGGTTATATAACTTGTGCAGACTATTAAACGAGGATCTCTCCTCTGTGATCTGCCATTCTTTTTTCATGACATCCTTGATTTCCTCCATAAAAGGAAAAAGGGATTGGTGCTTCTCAAGAAAGGTAAATAAGATTTCACTGTTTTGGGAGCATCTCCCTCCCATGCAATGGCCTACTTGATTTCCTAGATATATGGATCCACCAAGGAAAAGCTAAATCCAAGTTGTTCTGGATCTCCACAGAGGAGGAGCTGCTGTGCGGATTCCACAGAAACAGCACTAAAAAGAGGAGCACTAGCTACTGAAGTCCCTGGCTGATGCTCCAGCAGGGCTTCTTGACTAGTGCCTCTAACTGGCTGTCTTGCTGGAATAACAGCAGTGACCTCCGAGATGGAGTCTCGCACTACCTTTTTCAGTAAGGTTGACACCTGGGCAGTCTCCTACTCTCTGTCCACTGCGAATACTTCCAGGCAGCCCTTGCACACTAAATTGTTTGGCATCGGGACTGGTGCACAGGCCCAGCAGGACTTTTTATTAGGGCACTGGCATTGCTCAGGAGAAGAGGAGGTGTGCTGCCTCTTTTTTTACTTCCTTTTGGGTACCTGTGGCCGCATTCTCCTGAGGAGTCTCTTTTTTTCTCTGGCTCTAGATCTTCAAGAGCGTGAGCGTGCGGGGCTAAAACAAATCAAAGCAATGCGCAATAAGAATGCACTCTTCTTCTTTTTTTTTTTTTGCGACAACCTGCAAACGTACCTAATACGGTGGTCCCCTACCTTTATGGGTTGAGGGTCTTATGTAAACGATGACTGACTCATGGCTGGAGGACAAGTGGGATGGCCAGCTGAAAATGGAAGGCTAGGAAAAGAAGGACAGCATTTAGAAAAGTATTTGGGATAAAAGCGAGTCTTTTTTTTTATGTAGTACCTGTGTAGAAACAGCAGAGGGCACTCAAATGAGGCTTTTCTGTAGGGGAAAACCCAAGAGGGAAGTCTGCCTGACAGGAGGAGGCTAGGTGTCTGCCTGCCATTCAAAGCAGACTAAGCCTATTACTAGACCTATGGAAGGCAAAAAACCTCCCCCAGACCCACACGCCCGCTTGCTGGCAAAATACCAGCATTTTTGCCCACAACAAAGATGGCGGATGGCTCCTCCACTGGCAATCGAGCATGCTTGGCCCAACGCGGCCTGATGAAGTCATCACAGGGCCCCTAGTAAGAAAAGGAGCACAGGGCGGCCACGCTGGTCCTATAGGGCGGATGGAACAGCCCAATAAACGTGCTCTACACCCCAGGATGGTGCAAATGCTAAGCCACTGCCCAGGACCTGGAAAAGGAAGAAAAGATTAAAGGGTAAGACAAATGGAAACAAAAGGGACAGCAACCCTGCATAGCGCAAGTGGCCAAAACAAACTAAATAAAGGCAAAAGCTGCCCCCCCCCCCCCATACCTCTGCTGTAAAACTGGCAGATTTCATTTCTAGTGATGAAACACTGTAGGCCCCATCAAGACCCACAGAAGGGGCTCCCAAGCTATTTAGCGCATTTAGCAGCCCGAGCACTGGGACTTCATACTGGGAGAGGCTGAACCCAGATGGATTCTGCATGGAGGCAGAGGTGGGGACATAATACTGCTTACTTCATCAGTGGCGCGTTGAGTTATGAGGAAAAAAAGAAGAATGGGGGGGGGGGCGGCTACCCACGTCTTTTTTATGCTATTCACTGATCCTGAGGGAGTGGACAAGAGGCGGAGCTCTATCACTAGTATGCTCCCATGTTGGCACCAGGAAATTAGATTTTGGGTTTACATGCATTTGAAATGTAATCAATGTATTTCTCTTATTTGCTACCTTTTGTTCTCTTTTTATATACCATTGAAACTAGTTTATCTATTCAATAATTTAAAGTACAAGAAAACCCCCCTATAGTTTTCAACCGAGGAAGCTGCCATCTTTTCCTCTGTTTAATCTACAACTGGCATGATGCTGCACGTGTGATCAGTTATGACACCAGCCATTGGATGGTTTGACAGCTTGGTTGAGAGCACAACCAATGGGAGTGTTACATTTCTGGCACGTGCCGTAAACTAAACTGTTTTATGGATGGGTTTACTTCCGCTTTAAAGTGCATAAAAATACCAGTGGATCCTGCGAAAAATGGAATGAGCTTCTAATTTTCTGTGCTTTGGGTGAAGGGAAAAAAGCCAGCATCTACAGCGGGACACTTCACAGTTGGGGTACACTAGAAGACATAGCCCCTGTATAACACTATATTGTAACAAAAATATACAAATGGACCAATATCACAGCTATTTTTATTATCACCCATTTCTATAATTGTATATTAATAAAAGAGGATTTCCCCAGGAACTTCCAGTTTTTGGCAGCCCTGAAGTTGTGATTCCAGATTTTACCTGCAGAGCTTAATGATGAGCGCTGTATTTTATGTAGACCCTAAATGACACTACAGTGCTTATTTAGTAAGAACACTCCTCCATAATGTACTCAAGTAAAACTGCGGACATTACTGATTTTCATTCTGTGATTACACTGTTTGAAATATCTTCCATTTCATAATATCTAGGCTATTTTTTTCTATGCTGTTTACCTCCCATAAGCAGTCTTTTTTTCTTACTAGAGATATAAATCTCAACTGTTTGTAGGAAATGTGCTCTGATAGAAAATTGAAGATAAAGGATGTTGTGTATGGTAAAATTATGATTGTGGTCCACTGCTTCCTGCTGATAAAGCTAAAACAGAGGTTCTTAAACTTTTTAATTTGGGGACCCAAATGAAAAAAATATTACGTTTTAAAATAATATTAAATATTAAAAAAATATTACTGTGCAGAGACCCAAAAACAGAGTAATTACCAAAAGCTCAGCAAAGCCAGACAAAAACAAGTAACAATAGCTGGATATTAAAAAAAGAAAATAGTAAACGTATGTTTTTCCATTCAAGTACAGTTCTAATTTTTTCTCTTTTGTAAAGCAGCAAAGTTAAAAGTTAGCTGATTTAAGAATTTATCATTCAAAACAGATACGATTCCTGAGCGTCTTTCTAATAGGAATGTGAAAGACCTGGGGTAGCTGTGGTCAATGCAAGGAGAATTTGCCCCTTCCTGATTTTTTTTTTTTTTTACATATTTCTCACACTTAAAGGGATGTTCAGGCCGTTTTTTTTTGTTTTTTGTTTTTTTTTAAGTCAGCAGCTACAAACACTGTAGCTGCTGACTTTTAATAAGGACACTTACTTGTCCAGCGAGCCCGCGATGTCGGCCCCCCGAGGCCGATCTGTCCATCAGATCAGCTGCCGGCGCCGCCATCCTCACTAAGGGAAACAGGCAGTGGGTGGAGCCTTGCGGCTTCACTGCCAGTTTCCTACTGTGCATGTGCGAGTCGTGCGACGCTTTGTGAATGGCCCCGTTGATTTCTGGGACACACACATGTCCTCTAAGGCAACAGGGCCACTCGCCGAAGAGGAGGAAGCGCAGCGGAATAGGAAGAGGCTGTTTAGGAAGACTGCCTAGCAGTGGCGTAGCGTGGGGGGTGCAGGGGGTGCCGTGGCCCCGGGCGCGACATTTAGGGGGGCGCCAGTATGTGACACTGGCTGCCTCCTCCTAATTTTAAATTCCTGTGTCCCCGGGCTTCGGCCGCCATGTTCAGTGTCCGGCACCCTGTGATTGGGCGTATGGGGGTCATGTGAGGCGTAGAGCTGGCCTATCCTCGATCACTCCGCACATGACCCCCATAATGCCCAATCACAGTGCACTGCGCCGGACACTGAATATGGCAGCTAGAGCGCGGGGGAGAGAAGCAATGTGAGCCGCCAAGCCGCCGCTGTCTTCTCCTCCTCCGGACTGATGCAGACCAGCCAGACACGAAGGTGAGTGAGACTCCTTCGTGAGAGTCGTGTTACTGGTCCCGGGGGGGAGAGAAAGTCAGTTATTGTAGTACAGTGGGTAGTTAGTGTAGTATGGTGGGTAGTTAGTGTAGTATGGTGGGTCAGTTAGTGTAGTATGGTGGGTCAGTTAGTGTAGTATGGTGGTCAGTTAGTGTAGTATGGTGGTCAGTTAGTGTAGTATGGTAGGTCATTTAGTGTAGTATGGTGGTCAGTTAGTGTAGTATAGTGGGTCAGTTAGTGTAGTATGGTGGTCAGTTAGTGTAGTATGGTGGGTAGTTAGTGTAGTATGGTGGGTCAATTATTGTAGTATGGTGGGTCAGTTAGTGTAGTATGGTTGGTCAGTTAGTGTAGTATGGTGGGTCAGTTATTGTAGTATGGTGGGTCAGTTAGTGTAGTATGGTGGGTCAGTTAGTGTAGTATGGTGGGTCAGTTAGTGTAGTATGGTGGGTTAGTTAGTGTAGTATGGTGGGTTAGTTAGTGTAGTATGGTGGGTCAGTTATTGTAGTATGGTGGGTGGTTAGTGTAGTATGGTGGGTAGTTAGTGTAGTATGGTGGGTCAGTTATTGTAGTATGGTGGGTCAGTTATTGTAGTATGGTGGGTAGTTAGTGTAGTATGGTGGGTAGTTAGTGTAGTATGGCGGTTAGTTAGTGTAGTATGGCGGGTAGTTAGTGTAGTATGGTGGGTAGTTAGTGTAGTATGATGGGTCAGTTAGTGTAGTATGGCGGTCAGTTAGTGTAGTATGGTGGGTCAGTTAGTGTAGTATGGTGGGTAGTTAGTGTAGTATGGCGGTCAGTTAGTGTAGTATGGTGGGTCAGTTAGTGTAGTATGGAGGTCAGTTAGTGTAGTATGGTGGGTAGTTAGTGTAGTATGGTGGGTAGTTAGTGTAGTATGGTGGGTAGTTAGTGTAGTATGGAGGTCAGTTAGTGAAGTATGGTGGGTAGTTAGTGTAGTATGGTGGGTAGTTAGTGTAGTATGGTGGGTAGTTAGTGTAGTATAGTGGTCAGTGTAGTGCGTAATGGTCAGTAAAGGAATCAGGTTGGTCGGTGTTGAAATCAAGTAGGTTAGTGTAGTGGTCAGTATAGGAATCAGGTAGGTCAGTACTATTGTATTTGAAGGGACTCGGGGAGTGCTAAAAGTCCGCAGGTTAGGGGGGCGAAAATTATTTGCCTTGCCCCGGGGTGCTGGCAACCCACGCTACGCCACTGCTGCCTAGAAACAGGGGTTTTAGGTAAGTTTAAAAAAAAAATTTAATTTTTTTTTTTAATTTTTAAAAAAATATTGATGCACTTTTTTATTTTAGGGTGGCTCTCCACTTTAAATGATTCAGATCATCAAACACATTTTAATATTACACAAAGATAACCCGAGTAAATGATGCAGTTTTTAAATTATTATTTAATTTATTAAGGGAAAAAAGCTGTTCAAACTTGCCTGGCCCTATGTGAAAAAGTAATTGTCCCCTCCCATGCTGAATTATGAATGAACTGTGATTAACCACAATTTTTTGGAAAGCTGAGTTCAATTTCACTTGCCACACCCAGGCCTGATTACTGCCAGACCTGTTGAATCAAGAAATCACATGAATAGAAGCTGTCTGACAAAGTAAAGCACGCTTACAGATCACAAAAAGCCACACATCATGCCACAATCTAAAAAAATTCAAGAACAGATTAGAAACAAAGTAATGTACATGTATCTGTCTAGGAAGGGTTTCAAAGCCATTTCTAAGGCTTTAGAACTCCAGTGCACCACGAGGAGAGCCATTATCCACAAATGGAGATAACTTGGAACAGTGGTGAACCTTCCCAGGAGTGGCCGGCCTACAAAAAGTACTCCAAGAGCATGACAACGACTCATCCAGGAGGCCATCAAGGGACCCAGAACAACATCTAAAGAACTGCAGGCCTCAGTTGCCTTAGGTAAGATCAGTGTTCATGATTCAACCATAAGAAAAAGACTTGGCAAAAATGGCATCCGTGGGAGAGTTGCAAGGCCAAAGTCACTGCTAACCAAAAAGAACACAAAGGCTCATCTCACACTTACCAAAAAACATTTTGATTATCCCAAGGACTTTAAAGCGGAGCTCCGCCGAAATTTTTTTTTTTAAAGTCAGCAGCTACAAATACTGCAGCTGCTGACTTTTAAAACATGGACACTTACCTGTCCAGGGCGCCCGCGATATCGGCACCCGAGGCCGAACCGTCTCTCCGTCCTCGGGTGCTGCCTCGGGTGCTGCCGCCTCCATCTTCGGTAAGGGAATCAGGAAGTGAAGCCGTGCGGCTTCCCTTCCCGGTTCCCTACTGCGCATGCGCGAGTCGCGCAGCGCAATACGGATGGTCCCTGCTGTCTCTGGGACCCGTGTGTTTCCCAGCAGGCAGCGGGGAGGGAGCAGGAAGTGGCGTAAATAACCGCAGATTCTGCGGCTATCTATGCCGGAAGTGGGTACAGATACCTGTAATATACAGGTATCTGTACCCCCCTCCCCCCTGAAAGGTGCCAACTGTGTCACCGGAGGGGGGGAGGAATCTGATGAGTGGAAGTTCCACTTTTGGGTGGAACTCCACTTTAAGGCTCGGTTCACAATGGAACTAGCTGCAGATCGCACAGGAGCGCTGTGCCTCCCTGTTTCCCATTTCTAGGACGAATCAGGGCCAAATCTATGCCTGAATTCGTCCCTGAAACGGAGCCAAAGACGCACAGTGCAGTGCGCTCCGTAGGGAGCCAGTCACATTATCCTGCTATGCTAATTGGATGCGGGGAAACCCGCATCTAATTCGCACAGGTGTGAACCCGGCCTTAGGCAAATATTCTGTGAACTGGTGAGAAGGTGTGCATCCCGTTACATCTGGCATAAAACTAATACAGCATTTCATAACAAGAACATCATAGATCATACCAACAGTCAGACATGGTGGTGGTAGCGTGATGGTCTGGGGCTGCTTTGCCGCTTCAGGACCTGGACGACTTACTATAATTGATGGAACCATGAATTCTGAGCTATACCAGAAAATCCTAAAGGAGAAGGTCCGGCCATCAGTTGGTGACCTCAAGCTCAAGTGCACTTGGGTTATGCAGCAGCACAATGATCCCAAACACAACAGCAAGTCCACCTCCAAATGGTTCAAACAAAACAAAATTTAGGCTTTGGAGTGGCATAGTCAAAGCCCGGACTTAAATCCAATTGAGATGCTGTATCATGACCTTATACAAGCCGTTCATGCTGGAAAACCCTCCAATGTGGCTGAATTAAAACAATTCTGCAAAGAAGAGTGGGCCAAATTTGCTCCACAGCAATGTGAAAGACTAATTTCCAGTTATCGCAAATGCTTGATTGCAGTTGTTGCCGCCAAGGGTGGCACAACCAGTTATTAGGTTTAGGGGCAATTACTTTTTCACATAAAGCCAGGCAGGTTTGGACAGCTTTTTTGCCTTTAACCATCATTTAAAAAGTGCATTTTGTATTTACTCGGGTTATCTTTGTGTAATAATAAAAATGTGTTTAATGATCTGAAACATGTAAGTGTGACAAATATGCAAAAAAATAAAAAATCAGAAAAGGGGCAATACTTTTTCACACAACTGTATATACCTAGAACCTGAGCCTATGCGCTATATAGACGCCATACATATACCACAGTTTTTGTACCAACAAAGTATGGCACAAAAAAATTGTCATACAGACATATTGGGATGTCTTACACAAGACTACCAAAAACGCCAAATTTTTAGGTGTTAAAGCTTATTTTTTACTTATCTGAATGCAGCCCATTGATTTCAATAGGCTTATACACACAGAAGCGTAAACTAGCACCATGTTTAGATTAGAAAAAAGTAAGTACAAAAAAATCTGCAAAAATCTAGAAGAATTTTTATGCGTGTATACTCTGTTCCCCACCCATTTTCCACCACTGCACTGCTCCTGACCTTTGCACTCCTTTTACACCACTGCACATCTATTTAACCACTGCTAACCTCTGCACCCCTATTTCACCACTAAAGCCTAATACACACAGGCAACAGGTTCAATAAAAAACGCCTGACATTCGGCCCGTGTGTATGGCAGCTGGTCCAAATGGCTGGCTTCTGTTGGACAAGCATGCTAAGAGCACTGGCTGAGAGCTAAGAGCACTGACCGTAGTGTTCTGGCAGAGGGGCCGTCACCCTGACAGAACACAATAGAACAGCAGGGGAGATCACTGTACTAGCATCAAATTGTTAGTACAGCGGCTCCAACTGGAGTTGTCAGTTTTTTCTTGAAACTAGTGGTGTGTACTAGGCTTTATTTCATCTCTTCTAACTTCTGCATCCCCTTTACACCACCGCACCCCTATTCCACCAGACCCCTGCTAAACTCTGCACCCACATTGCTCATATCTGCACCCCCTTTACACCACTGATATCTTTTCCACCTACACTGCTTACCTCATCATCCCCCTCCACTCCTTACATCACTCTTCACCTCTGTTTGCTTTATGCAGGCAGCTCTACTTGATGTGCGTGTCTATACACCGTTACGCTGCCCCTTGCTCCAACATGTATTGCGGGTGGTAACTCATATTTTGGGAAATGCTAATCTAGACCCAAATTTTTCCCTAGTTTGTTCAGTTTTGAGATGGCCTCTGTCACCTTCCTCCCATATTCAACTTTTTACTAATGTTGCAGTTTTAGCAATCATTACCTGAACAGCATTTTATAGACGACACAAAATTATAAAAGTAGTAAACAGTAAAATGTTTTTGGTGAAAAAATTTATATTACATAGTAATTTTTTTTTTTTTCTTTTTGTAAATTACTTTTTATTGAACATATTAAATATTTAATCCTCCTGCTGCCCGTGCCACCAAGTACCACTCAAGTGGAGACACTGCTGAAAATTTCTTCTGAAACTGATATTTCTGGCAGAGCCGATCTCCTCCGTCCCTAACCCTTGGCGGTTTCTCCTGCCAACCCCAATGTCAGGGCTGATGGGGACATTCCTGGAAGTGTCAGTTTCAAAAGAAAGGTAGTAATTCCTCTGTTCAGGAGCATGGACAACAGAAGAAGTACGTTTTCACTATGTTCTTTACAGGTACATCTACTACCCTGTTTCCCCGAAAATAAGACCTAGCGTCATTGTCAGTGATGGCTGCAATATAAGTCCTACCCCCCAAATAAGCCCTACCCGTTTCCCTGAAAATAATCCCTACCCTGAAAATAAGACCTACAATGACTTTAACTAGGACTTATTTGGGGGGTAAAATAATATATATAAAGTGTGGCGCTAGTGATGATGCCTCGTAAGAGGTAGTGTTAACCTTATCAGGTGTGTATAAAAAAGAAGAAAAGGAGGAGGGGAGGAGTTGGAGTGAGGGAGATATCACCTTCCCCACCCGCACTTCCCCATAGGTGAGTTCAACATTAATAGGAAATACGTGCAAAGATATGTCTGTATCTGTATGCTAAGTAAGTGAAGGTATTAGAAGGTAGATGTTCCGTATCCTGACAAATAGGGAACACCTATCAGACTGGTACTTGGAGGTTCAACTCCAGGTTCTAATCAAACAGAAAAAGGAAGCTAAAGGAAAAAATATTGTTAAAGCTAATACAATGATGTATACCGAGTACTATGCCTCCCAAAGGAGAGGGGGGCTAAAATAAATAAATATATAATCAAAGGTCCATCAAAGTGGTAAGTACATAGATGCAAACATATTTAAAGTCCACCATCTTAGATATAGGATTACTAGATGTCAATCTTGGTATAAAAAGTTCAATAGGCTGTGGTAAACAGGGACTGTTGAACGTATCCCTGTTCAGAGGTAGGTTCTTCCCTTAGAGTGGTGACTTTGGCCCAAAAGGAACAGGTATATAATGCCCTTACCAGATCAGGTGGACTCACAGGCCCTTGGCGGTGAGTCAAACGAGCTTTGTACCGTCAAGCGGTGTGGGGCTGTAAAGCCGTATGTCATTCCTGGATAGGATTTCCCTGGAGTCACCGGAAGGCACGCCTCTGGCTCGATAAATTTTCCCAGATGTCATCTAATGGTGCGTCCTTGGCAGGGCACAGCTGGAAGCCGGGGTCAACCAAAATCTTCAGGTAAAGGACACCTATTTCTCAGCAGCCAGCACCATTTTTGTAGGTGAAACAAGAAAAAAAGAAAAAAACTTCCACATAGTGTAAATCTTTCTTAAACGTGGCGACGTTTATTAAAATAAGCTTTATGCAATAAGATACAAAAAAAGTTGGGCGGTAAAAACTAGGCTCAAAATATTGTGAAGAGTCCCAAGATTAAAAATTGGCGCAGTAGGTGATGGTGAGGGTAAAATCCACAGAAACCCGACGCGTTTCGTCCTCAAAGACTTCTGCTGGGGTATGGAATTGCCCCCCATCTACTGCGCTTATATATGTAGGGGCAAACAATGTAGAAAATCCGATTGGCAGCGAAACCTGGCATGACTTCCGGGTTGGGCGGCGCTAGCATTGGCCAAAAGATCATGTGTAGTTAGAGTGGCCAATTGTATCCCTTTTGGGTGGTCAAAGCCAGACCTCACTTGCATCCTCCAATCTCTAGTACAGCGTCAGCCCATGTGACACGTTGGCCACGCCGCGATCACGTGATCCGTTCGATGCGGAGTGACGTCAGACCGTTCAGGGTCTGCGTGTCATAAATAATAGGGAGCCGAGGCTTGTAAGATCGAGGTGTGGAGCGCAAACACAGTGACGGCCATAAGTAGGGGAGGAGTTTTAGAACGAAAACAGCCCAATCGAAAAACCGGAAGTCATATCGCCGGATATATGTTAGGCAAATCGTAAACATCTCCCAATTATTATGCTTATTAGGGATGGATCTTCCTGAGTGCATATGTATGTGTCATATCGGGCAAAATTCATAAGAAACATATATCGAAAATTTAATATGTCATACAAACATCTATATGTAGCACAATAACACAAAAAAAAGAGAAAAAAATGTATATATCTGTCCAAGCCCGTACAATTTTAGGACCGGTATATAGTGGTGATATCTCTATAAGATTCAAAGTATGTAAAATGAATCAGGGTGTGCCTGTCTGTATGAATAGAATCAAGGTGCGTATGAAATTATTAATCAGGCATTAATATTCCAGATATATTAAAAAGAGGCTATTACATAGGGCCAAAACGGGATAGGGTAACCAGGGGAGATTTTTAAGAACTATGTCTCAGCCAGGGTCTATCCCGCCTACTTGTATATAGGAAAAAAGGAAAAGCTATAATATAGTATGAAGAAGAGAACAGTGAGAAGCAGAGAATTTGGAGGACATCTAAGAGGGTCCTACCAATGTGTCCAGTTGTTTAGAGGAAGGTCTTAGTGACTGATTAGGTGTAAGGAATAGGTCATCCAAAGGTACTCAGAGTGAGAGAAGGGGAATTCTATTCATCCCACTCACTCAAATGGAAAGTGCTATGACAAACTTTCAAAGGTTCACCAAAAGAAATAAATCAAAAAATTATAAAAAAATATATAAAAATATCCAGAAGGTAGGGAGGGGAATTCCATTCACCCAACTTACTCAAAATAGAGAATGCTATGATAGACTTCAGAGGTTTCACCAAAGGTAAAGCAGGGGGAAAGGGATGAGAGAAGTGGTTAGACAGAAAAACAGGCAAGGAAATCTCAAAGGGAGAGAAAATGTTTACCATCACAACAACCTTTGAGAGGGCATGACAATGCTTATGACTGATTGATAAAAGCATTGATATCCCAGTCTACATTGAGCCCATGGGGTACATAGCATTTAATGAGATGTATCCAAAAGGTCTCAAGTTTGGAGACACCTCTCACCTTTGGTTCCCCCCTCCAATGTGGTGTGAATCTATCTATAATTTGAAACTTTGTTCCGGGTGGATTTTGATCATGATGATGTAGGTAGTGTTTTGGTACACTGTGGTTTGTGCGTCCCTTTTTTATAGCTGTGATATGTTCGTTCACTCTTATAGCAAAATTACGTTTTGTGCGACCAATATATTTTTTTCCGCAAGGACAGGTGATGAGATATACAATAAATTTTGTGGTACAAGTGGCAAAACTTTTCATTCTATATTCCTTCCCAGTCGTAGATGAAGAGAATGTTTCGATCTTTCGTGCTTTACAAGTATTAAGTTTGCATACGGAGCATTTTCGGCAAGGGTAGAAGCCTTTTAGGTCATGGAAGAAAGAAGGGGCTTTCGGAGGTTCTATCACTCCTGGAGTGATCTGCCCCCCCTATTGATAGCGCACCCTTATAAATAACTCCTGCACGTTATTTGGGGGGTAGTGCTTATATTGCAGCCATCACCGACAACCACGCTAGGTCTTATTTTCGGGGAAACAGGGTATTATTTACCATTTATTTTTTGTGACAAGGTCACTTTAATGCCTCTACAACAGATGTTGCCCTCTTTGTACTATTTTGTGGCCAAAAGTTCACTCTGAAACCCCTGACTAGCTTTCAGAATATATAAAAAAAAATCTATAGCACGTCATGGATAAAAACATCGGAGCTGCAGTTATTATTTTATTATGTTTATTACAAAGTGATTTAGCACTTTTTGAATTTTTGACTGAAGTGTATTATTGGAGTTTGACACACCTGCACTAGAGTCATTACAATCAAAGCTGAAGAATTATTAGTACCCGGCCATCCCTTAAAATACTGAGGCTTTGAATGAGTAATGAAGTAAGAATAAATACTATACTTCAATGGCAATTGTTACTGTCTAGCTCCACAGGATAATTTGTAAAGGAAATGTAGTCTAGCACTGGAGGTTCATTAAATTATTTCTTTAAGAACTAAGAAAAGGTCCTAAACTAGGGTTGCCACCTCATCCCTTTAAACCCGAACACCTTTGAATTACACAGGTTCTGAGGCTTATTAAATGCAGATAAGGCACCAAGTGAGTTTAATTACCACCTTAATCAGCCACAGAACCTGTGTAATTAATGTGTTCGGGTTTAAAGGGATGAGGTGGCAACCCTATCCTAAAGTGTCAGCAGATCTTAGTGTAGTTACCTTCTATGGGTGGATGCAGTCAGGGCCATCTTTAATGTTTATTGGACCCTGGGCAAAAATATTCTTTCACTCTCCACCTGCTCTGAGACATACAATAAATAGCAGCTAGACTTAAAATCAGTTTACTGTATCAGATCAGGTTGCCAGCGGTTACAGCATATCATTACTGCTTACTGACTAGTTGCTAGAGGTTACAGCACCCATTACGGCTCACTAATTAGTTGCTAGAGGTTACAGCAAATGATTTCTGCTGCTTAATTGGTTGCTAGAGATTATTGTACAGTAATACTGCTCACTGATTGGTTGCTAGAGGTTACAGCACATCATCTCCTCACTGCAGGGGGTCATGATATATATATGAATGCCGCCTTTATTTACATATCAATGCCGCCGGCCACAGCTATTTACTTCTGAATGCCGCCACTATTTACATATGAATGCCGGTTATTTACATGTAAACACACA
The DNA here is from genome assembly GCA_037952835.1 of Lithobates septentrionalis. Taxonomy (NCBI): domain Eukaryota; kingdom Metazoa; phylum Chordata; class Amphibia; order Anura; family Ranidae; genus Lithobates; species Lithobates septentrionalis. The sequence continues at coordinate 264,373 of JBBDGP010001428.1, read as the reverse complement.
GAGTCTGCAGGTGAGTCATCTGTACACAACAATAGGGCAGAGCTGGGCAGCATTAGTACCAGCACTTCATACTGAGATATCGGGACACAGCACAGGACTAAAACTTCAAGGGACAAGGGAATTTAAACTGGTATAGTTGGCAAGCATGAGGCAGCTGCTTTGGGGCCCACAACAATGACAGGGCCCAGGGCAGCTGCCCCTTTTGCCCTGCCTTAAAGACTGCCCTGGATGCAGTAAGATGCTACTGTGGCTTCAGGACCATAGGGGAGATTTACTAAAGCTGGAGCACCCAGAATATAGTGCAGATGTGCATGGTAGCCAATCAACTTCTTCTTCTTCTTCCAGCTTGTTCAATTAAGTATTGACAATAAAACCTGGAAGCTGATTGGTTTCTATGTAGGGTTGCACCAGATTTTGCACTCTCCAGCTTTAGTAAATAACCCCAGTGTCCCAGACTTACTTTAATCTGATCTCAATGTTGTGGTGTGTTACCTTGTGTTCTAAATTGGCCAACATATAGTGCATTGGGGCACCATTCACAATGAATGGCACTACAGTTGGACACATGGACTGACACTCGTTTAACCCCCATTACCACAATGCATGCCTAAATTTCCTTAAAAATGTCATTCAGTTTTGCCAGCTGGTAGGTGTAACAACCAGTTCGTCTCTTGGCGATTTGTGCTTTGAGTTCTCAGGCCTACAATGGCCATAACGAAGGGGATAACACTCTTCCTGATGAATTATTTCTTTTGGTAGGAATATCCCAAGCCAGTTGGGAACAGAACTATGGAAGTCTTGCTGTTGGAGCCTCCAGGAGACATACAAAGCATTGGAACGACAGGCCCAGACTCTACCTATAACTGAAATGTCATTTTTTTTTTTTTAGTGAAGTGACGGTGTGAGTATAAACTTTAGTCGTCTGCTCATGTCAGTAAAAATGCATCTTTTTTTTATGCTTGTAGAAATGTTCAGTATGTCAGATAACTCCCTGACACATTGATAGTGTTCAAATGCGTCACTTTGTTACTAGGGAGATATAAATATTTGAGGTGTGTGGTTACAAGCAGTGATGAATCGCGTTGAAAAATGCAGATACCCTGACTATAGAAAGGAAGAGTGGCTTGAGCAGGAAGCACATAAAAACAGAAAAATCATTTAAGTCTATTATATAGGACACACATTTAAAGGATAAGTATAGAAAAGAACAATTCCTGCCCCCCTAAGACATCTCTACGGCTCTTACACAGAATAATACAGTTGGGATAAATTATATAGGAAAACTTTATAGCGCAAACCTTTGCACCGAGCTTCTATGTGCATGCTGTAACACCTTGTATTAATTTGTCTGATTTGATGGGGATAATTGGAGGAGCAATGGTAAAGCACAAGCAATTTTTATTCTGGGACTGACTGTTATGTACAATTTGTTTTGTTAAAAACAACACAATTCATTCTATATACACTCACCGGCCACTTTATTAGGTACACCTTGCTTGTACCGGGTAGGAACCCCTTTTGCCTTGATTGACATGACAGCATCACGTAGTTGCTGCAGATTTGTCGATTGCATGTCCATGATGCAAATCTCCCGTTCCACCACATCTAATTGTAGCCTCAGTTTCCTGTTCTTAGCTAACAGGAGTGGCACCCGGTGTGGTCTTCTGCTGCTGTAGCCCATCTGCTTTAAGGTTCGATGTGTTGTGCGTGCAGAGATGGTATTCTGCATACCTTGGTTGTAACAAGTGGTTATTTGCGTTACTGTTGCCTTTCTGTCATCGCAAACCGATCTGCCCATTCTCCTCTGACCTCTGATATCAACAAGGCATTTTCGTCCACACAACTGCTGCTTACTGGATATTTTCTCCTTTTTGGACCATTCTTTGTAAACCCTAGAGATGGTTGTGTGTGAAAATCCCAGTAGAGCAGCAGTTTTTGGAATACTCAGACCAGCCCGTCTGGCACCAATAACCTTGCTACGCTCTACGTCGCTTAAATCCCCCTTCTTCCCCAATCTGATGCTCGGTTTGAACTTCAGAAAGGCGTCTAGATGCCTAAATGCATTGAGTTGCTGCCATGTGATTGGCTGATTAGCAATTTGTGTTAACAAGCATTTGAACAGGTGTACCTAATAAAGTGGCCGGTGAGTGTACGTGCTGCCTGAATTCAGAGACATAATCACCATTCACACCTGTGCAATGGGGGGAACGTGCATGAAATTGTGTGTTGTGTCTTTATTGCAGATCTGCTGTGGTACCATTCATATCTAATGGCACCCCAAATATGCTTGGCAACACATGTGCTCTAAACTACACCAGAACGCATGATATCTAATTACAATGTGATTTGGCACTATGTGTTCTTAAAAAAAAAACAATTATGCACTTTTATCGTGTTATTTTGCTGTGGTTGACAGGCCGTTCAAATGAAAGCGCACAGATTGGGGCTTACTGGAAAATATAAAGGTCATTGACTTTAGGCTCCGCTATGGTATATAGATTGATCTTCTCTAAATCTGATTAAACAATCAGGCTCAGTTGACAGACATTTTGCTAACCAATCCTTATTAAGAAATAAGTTACTTTCATAATTTGCTGATAAAGACTAATTTACCACTATTTTTTTTTTTTTAGAATTTCTATTATGACTAGAGTTATAAGCCATCCAATGTCACATTTGTTTTGTTCCTTCTTTTTCAGTAGGCAAGCTAATAAGGCAATGCAAATGACAATTACAGCAAACGACCCATAGTGACCATTCAGTAATCAGCGTCTGCCTGTGGCACGTGCTCAGATGAACGGCCCCACAGTCACAGGCAGACATCCAGATAATTATGAATAACATCAGCAAGGAATTATTCTATGTACAACTTGGGAGTGTATTTATAAAAAGAAAAAAAAGGCATAACAATTCGCCCCGTGAAAGTGCATGTGTATTTGTTCTGTGCAAATGGGCCAACTAAACAAGTGTTAAGTTATCTCCTATCCTGGACGAATGTTTTCCATTGATTTAAAAGAGAAAATACCACGCTAGGCCACTAGAGGGCATTAAGTATTATTTAACCACGTCAGCTCCGAAAGGTTTTGCCCCCTTCATGACCAGGCCACTTTTTGCTATTTAGCACTGCGCTACTTTAATAATTAGTAACTGTGCAGTCATGCAACACTGTACCAAAACAAAATGTATATCTTTTTTTTTCACACAATTAGAGCTTTCTTTTGGTGGTATTTGTTCACCACTGTTTTTTTATTTTTATTTTATAATAATGAAAAATGACCGAAAACTTTGGGGAAAAAAAAAATTTTTTTTTTTTGCTATAAAACAAAAAAGTAAAAAAAAAATGTCTTCATAAATTTTGGCCAAAATGTATTCTGCTAGATGTCTTTGGTAAAAAAAATCCCAATACCTGTATATTGATTGGTTTACGTGAAAGGTATAGCATCTACAAACTATGAATCGTTGGCCGGGATATGCTGACAGACACCCGCTGTGTACAATCACAGCGGGTGTCGGCAAGGGGTGTACATGCACACGCCTTAAACCCAGAAGCAGGCAGCTATGTACCAGTATGTCGCTTTGCCTACATGGGCCGCCTGTCCACTGTACATTGTGGGTGAGCCGTCCTTAAACACTTCCTGCCCACCATTTAACAAAATGACAGCCGCAAAGTGGCATATGATGTCCAGCAGGATAAGCTGCCAGCGCGGGGGCACGCAGCGCAGCGATCAGTGGTATGGTGTGTCAGTCTGACACACCGCATCTCTGATCTTGGTATAGAGCCTCTGACGGAGGCTCTTTACCATGTGATCAGCTGTGTCCAATTACAGCTGATCACAGTGTAAACAGGAAGAGCCGTTTACTCGCACTGCCCATCAGTGCCGCCTATCAGTGCTGCATATAAGTGCCTCATCATCGTGCCAATCAGTGCCCGTCAGGGCAGCCTTGTCAGTACTCATCAGTGAAGGAGAAAACTTGCTTATTTACAATGTTTTGTAACAGAAATGAAGAAAAACTTTTTTTTTTCAAAATTTTCAGTCTTTTTTTTATTTAAAGCGCAAAAAATAAAAACCCCAGTGGTGATCAAACAGAGTGGAACCTCGGATTACAAGCATAATATGTTCCAGGAGTATGCTCCTAATCCAATGAACTTGCATATCAAAGCGAGTTTTCCCATTGAAGTCAATGAAAACGAAAATAATTTGTTCCGCATTGACTTCAATGGGATGCAATACCGCATGTGGCCAGAGGCAGGGGGGCGCCGGAGAGCCTCGGAAACGGCCGAAAAGGCCAGAGGACACTTCGGCTGACCTTGGCGAACCTGGGGAAGACTTCCTACCCGAGATTTGCCAAGGTCAGCCGTGCTGTATTCAGGCCTTTCCGTGCATTTCCAAACGTGACGTTCGGCTCGGCTCAGCTCCGGCGCCCCCCCACCTCAGGCCAAAAGCAGTACTGCACACCGCTTTGGCCTGAATTGTGCTTGTTTTGCGAGACAACACTCACAAACCGAGTTACGATTTTTAAAATTACAGTGCTCGTATTGCGAAACGCTCGTTAACCGCAATCCGAGGTTCCACTGTACCAGAAAAAGAAAGCTCTATTTGTGGGAAAAAAATGATAAAAAATTTGTTTGGGTACAGTGTTGCATGACCGCGCAAATTGTTATTCAAAAAGCGACAGTGCTGAAAGATGAAAATTGGACTGGGCAGGAAGGGGGTCAAAGTGCCCTGTATTGAACTGATTAAGTGGTTAAGAAATCCCTATGCTACTTAGGGCTATCTAATTGCGGTATCTTACACACTGAGGCTGGGTTCACACCATTGCTCACTGGATGCGGGTTCACAGCATCCAATTCGCAATAGCAGGAGATTTCACATATCTCCGCAGTGGCTCCGGTGCGAATTTTCACAGGAGTCCTGTGCATCTTTTAGTCCGTTTCAGATTAGCATGAACCCTTAGCTGTGGATATATTAATTTTAATATACTGTACGCTCCCTATGACACAAAAAGTATTTCATGGGTTCCTCAATAGTAAAAAGGCTGAGGAAGGTTGCTTTAGGGTATATGGATTCAATGTTTTGGATTAAATAAATATTATACTAAACAGCAATAAATCAGCAGGATACGCTAGTTGTATGAATCTGGTTGGTGGCTAAAGGGCAGTACAGACAGGCATAGGTGTGCGCAGCCTATTGCATTAGGGCGTGCACCCCAAAGCTCAAATACACATGCCTTTCTCTGCAGCCTCAGCTGCAAAGGACAGTGATTGAATGGGAAGTGCTCTGTGCTGAGCAGCTTCCTATTCATTTACGAACTGAAGCATAGTAAAAAACAGTTTACTATGCTTCAATTATGAATGAACACAGTGAGTGAGTGTGTTAATTTAGAAAAGGAAGGCACTGGTAAATTACATATTTTCTAGCCCCTTTTCTGAGTGATGGGTGTGATGCAGTGATTAGGGTGTGCCCAGGCACACCTCCTACACACGCCTGTTTTATCTGACATACTCTGATGTACAAGGGTCAGTGGAAGTGAGATTAAACAGATCTTTTACATGGTATCATCACTTATCCTTATGTCTTAAAAGGTCTTAAATGAAAGACCACCTCACCACCCCTCGTTTTTGGCTAGTTAAAAAAAAATTCTTTCTTCTGACTTACCTTTTTATGAAGTACAGCCTGTACTTCCGATCCATCTGATCCGCGGTGCAGGACATCATATCCTCTTCTTCGGCGAGCCCCTCCGCTGTCTTCTGGGACATGTGTGTGTCCCAGAAGACAGCCGGCCATTCACAAAGAGCCGTGCGACACGCATGCGCAGTAGGAAATGGGCAGTTAAGCTGCAAGGCTCTACTGTCGGTTTTTCTTAATTAGAATGGCGGCGCCTGCACTCGATCCGATGGACGGATCGGCCTCGGGGGGCCGACATCGCGGGCTCCCTGGACAGGTAAGTGTCCTTATTAAAAGTCAGCAGCTTTGCGGGAGGAACACCACTATAAGTGCTCAGATCCAGGGAACAGATCGTCTTGAATATCTGTGAGCGTTTTTGTAAGTTACAGACTGCTGGAAACTGTAGAGTAATGGAGCAGAAGAACATTGACTTTTAAATACAAGAGCTATTTCAACAAACCAACCACTTGCCTGTTTCCCTGGAGCTTGGGTCTGTTCCATCATGTATGATATGAAGAGATGGGAGACTGGAAAAGACATGGCTTGTGGGCTAAATGTGTGCATTACTTAGAGGAAAGCCTGGAGTATTTAACGCGAACATAATGGTATATTGTGGTTTGTGTCTGGAGCCAAGGTATTGATTAGTGGATGAAATATGCATGCACAAAAGCAGTAGTTCTAGCAAGAATGGAGTTTTATGAAGCTGCAGATTGCGAATCAGAGACATACAACATATCTGCACATATCTGTCATTACTTAGAACAGAGTTTCTCAGCCAGGGTTCTGTGGAATTTTGGGGTTCTTTCAGAGGTGGCTAGAGGTTTCTTTAAGCTGTGGCTGATTGACCCCCCATTTTGATGGTGCCTGCATAGTTCTGGGGAAAACACCACTTGGCATAGCTAGGGGCAGGACACCAGTGATCTTTTTAGGGTAGGATTCTGACCACCCTGGGGGGGGGGGGGGGGGGGTCATTTTTCCCACTAATCATCAATGTAAGAATTGCTTTTATCAGGGATACCCTGAGACCTGAAAATGTTTTCCTCTAGAGCAAGGGTCTAAACTTTATGGGGGCTGGCCTAGGGCCAGTGGGAGTATAAAATGTCTTGGTATTCAGTGGGAGTAAACAATGCCCTTTCTTTGGTGTCAGTGGGAGGACTAATGCCACATTGTTGGTGTCAGTGGAAGGAATAGTACCCCATTGTTGGTCTCAATGGGAGCAATAGTGGCGCATTGTTGGTGTCAATGGAAGGATTTTATGCCCCATCGTTGGTGTCAATGGAAGGAATTGTGTCCCACTGTTGGTGTCAGTGGGAGGAATTGTGCCCTTTTGATGATGTCAGCGGATTGAATAGCATCCCAAGGGCCAAATACAAGCAAGCAAAGGGCCGCATCTGGCCCATGGGCTGCAGTTTGGAGACCGCTGCTGTAGAGTAAAAAGGTTGAGAAAGACTGGGTTAGACAGATTCATAAAGATGTCTTGCTGCAGAATGGACACAGTGAGCAAAACTGTTTCACCAGGGGTGCTGCAGTGTCTGCTATCACTGGCCCTAGTCAATGACCAGGGATCAACAATAATACTTGTTTTTGACTTTGAGGCCAAGGCTTTTTGCCCATAACACGGCCATATCCTAACTAAACATGGCATTCTAGACCAGCCTTCCTCAATCATTTCACTCCAGAGGAACCCTAGAAACAATTTTCAGGTATCGTGGAATCTTTTCTGAGACCATTGATGGGCAATGGGAAAAGCACCCCTTATATTGTTTGCCAGTAGTAAGAATGCCCCCCTCTTACAATGGTGATCAGTATGCCACCTTTACAGCTAAAAAGCTGGCTCTGCCAAGTGGCTTTGACCCCAGACTGATGCAGCCACCGTGAAACGGGAAGTCATTTAGCAACATATCAATGAACCCTGAGTAACCTCTGGAGAAACTATGAGGTTCCACGGAACCCCGGTTAAAAATGGCTGCTCTAGACCAGGGCTCTCCAAACTTTTCAAACAAAGGGCCAGTTTATTGTCCTTCAGACTTTAGGAGGGCCGGCGTCTTGCCGAGAAAGTTCCCTCGGCGGATAAGTTCCCCCCCGTACTGCGCAGGCGCAGCGCCTGCGCAGTACAAACTACTATTAGCTGCCAGAGATAGCCGAAGCACAAAATCTACAATCAGCTGTACACGACGCCTGCGCCCTGGGTCTAGGTTCCTTCCCCACCATCCAAGTGGACCTAGAGGGGGAATAAAAAATAACCGAAGCACCGCGTACAGCTGATTTTCCCCTATTCATCTTCGGCTATTTCCGCCGGATCCTACTGCGCAGTAGAGGGGGGTCCTTATCCGCCGAGCGGAACTTTCTCGGCAAAACACCGGATTGTGGCCAACGGGGGTAGAAAATGTCCCGGGGCCAGCATTGGTGAGAATAAAAATGGCCTCAGAGTTTGTGGTCAGTAGGATAATTGGTAGTGCCCCTATTAGTAGGAGTAATTGTATCTCATCATTGGAATCAGTGGAAGAAATAGTGTCCCCTTGGTGTCAGTGGGAAGAATAGTGCCTCATATCAGTGGGAAGAATAAAGCTCCAAGGGCCGGATAAAGGCTATAGACAGTCATAAAAGAAACACAAAAAAAAGGTAAGAGAGTAAAGCACCTTTGATTGGTACATTTCCTCTTTTTATTGCACAGTTCCTCTTTGCAGGGATTGTAGTTCATCCAACATCTTGTTTCGTCCAACATCTTAAAAATGAAGTTTCCAGCTTAAAAAGAAACTTTCAAGCTTAAGATGAAATTAAAATGCTGCTAATGTGAAGTCTTCTCTGGTCTCTCTTCCACATCCTCCAATTAGTCACATGACTGCACCAAGGTAGAGGCCACTGCTGAGCTCTGACAAGAGGAACTGCTGAAATCATTGCTGGATTGTCTAGTTACAGGGTAGATGATTAAACACTGTGTTCACAACAAATGTTGTGCAAACACACTTCCTTTGATGCACCACCAGCATTATTTACATGAAACGCAAATATGTTTTACTTAACCTCTCCTGGAAAAAAAATGTCTGTAGGTTTGTTATCTAGTCCTAATGTAAATGTATATGGTCCAAAAAGAAAGGCGGCGCCTTGATGAAGATCCGCTAAAGTGTGTTTATTTATTGGCGAGGAACAGTAGAAAAAAAACCACATAAAAAGGCTTTTTATGTGGCTGTTTTTTACTGTTCCTCTCCAGTAAATGGACACTCTTTAGCCGATCTTCAAGTGCCACCTTTTTTTGGACCATATAGAAGTTGTGGCTTACATAGGCCATTAGCCTGAGCACCAATGGTTGCTATCAAGCAAATTTGGGTGTGTAGGAAGCAGTGCTGCATAATTGTTTTAGCTAATTTAAATGTATACCTATACATTGAGTAGTTTTGGATGATTTCATTAACGCTCATTATTACTATAATGCAGTCAGGTTGCATATACAGTAATAAATATGCTGCTCTTTTGAGTCTTTGTAAAATGTTGAAGATGCGGTCTGAAATGCCCCCTGCACATGACAAAAATATGCTGAAGGGGATGCTGAAGTGACAACCATAGGTCCAAACGATTAGTAAATCCAGAGATACAGGCAGATGAACTTTTATGTTCCTGCTCTCCTCTGGCTTCTTTCAGCCACTTCCTATAATATGCTCCAGTGTCAACTACCTATGATTGTTGTGTACCAGCTCCTGACAACGATGGATCATACCAGTGCAATATGAGTTGGCATGGCCACTTGTAGTCTTCATCAGCGACACGTGATAGAGTGACAGCGCAGGAGCACAATGGATAGACAGTTGTCACTCAATAACAGGAAGTGCCTGAACGAGCTAAAGCCTCCACCACCCAGTGGAAAATTTGGATGCTGGTGACGTGTTCTTTCCTATAATGCTAATCTCTTCCCCACTATTGAACAGTGAAGTACGGAGAATCATGGCCTTCATAACATGATCACAAAATAAGAGGCAAAAGGTTACATGAGCTTAGTGAAATATTTTCTTTATAATCAGTTATACAGTTACATAGTAGGTGAGGTTGAAAAAAGGCACACGTCTATCAAGTCCAACCTATGTGTGTGATTATATGTCAGTATTAAATTGTATATCCCTGTATGTTGCGGTCATTCAGGTGATTATCTAATAGTTTCTTGAAGCTATCAATGCTCCCCGCTGAGACCACCGCCTGTGGAAGGGAATTCCACATCCTTGCCGCTCTTACAGTAAAGAACCCTCTACGTAGTTTAAGGTTAAACCTCTTTTCTTCTAATTGTAATGAGTGGCCACGAGTCTTATTAAACTCTCTTCTGCGAAAAAGTTTTATCCCTATTGTGGGGTCACCAGTACAGTATTTGTAAATTGAAATCATATCCCCTCTCAAGTGTCTCTTCTCCAGAGAGAATAAGTTCAGCGCTCGCAACCTTTCCTCATAACTAAGATCCTCCAGACCCTTTATTAGCTTTGTTGCCCTTCTTTGTACTCGCTCCATTTCCAGTACATCCTTCCTGAGGACTGGTGCCCAGAACTGGACAGCATACTCCAGGTGCGGCCGGACCAGAGTCTTGTAGAGCGGGAGAATTATCGTTTTGTCTCTGGAGTTGATCCCCCTTTTAATGCATGTCAGTATTCTGTTTGCTTTGTTAGCAGCAGCTTGGCATTGCATGCCATTGCTGAGCCTATCATCTACTAGGACCCCCAGGTCCTTTTCCATCCTAGATTCCCCCAGAGGTTCTCCCCCCAGTGTATAGATTGCATTCATATTTTTGCCACCCAAATGCATTATTTTTACATTTTTTAATGTAAGGTTTTTTTAAAAAAAGTGGTATTAACCACTTAAGGACCGAGCCACTTTTTGAGATTTGTTGTTTACAAGTTAACCACTTGCCGACCGCCTCACGCCTATATACGTGAGCAGGTCGGCACGGGCAGGCAAAATCACGTACCTGAAACGTGATGCCTTCCCGCGGGCGGGGGGTCCGATCGGACCCCCCCCCCGGTGCCCTGGGTGGTCGGGTCTTGTTCGCGGGCGATTGGGGGTCAGGGGGAGGCCATCCATTGATTGCCACCCCCTCCCGATCGCTCCCACGAATCAAATGCTTCCTCTCCCTCTGTAATGTAAACAGAGGGAGAGAAAGTGATGTCATCTCTCCTGGAGCCGGTCTTTTTGATCCGACGCCGAGGAGAGAAGACATCCAAGTAAGTGCACCAACACCACACGCTCAGTAGAACACGCCAGGCACACTTTTCACCCCCCGATCACCCCCCGATCACCCCCCTGTACCCACTGTCACTCTGACACCAATAGCAGTGTTTTTTTTTTTTTGCATTGGTGTCAGTTTGTCAGTTATAAGTGTTAGGGCAGTTAGGTTAGCCCCCTTTAGGTCTAGGGTACCCCCCCTTAGGTCCAGGGTACCCCCTAACCCCCCCTAATAAAAGTTAACCCCTTGATTACCCCCCGTCTCCAGTGTCGCTAAGCGATCGTTTTTCTGATCGCTGTATTAGTGACACAGGTGACGCTAGTTAGGGAGGTAAGTATATAGGTTCGCTGTCAGTGTTTTATAGCGACAGGGACCCCCATATACTACCTGCTAAAGGTTTTAACCCCCTGATTGCCCCCTAGTTAACCCTTTCACCAGCGATCACCGTATAAGTGTTACGGGTGACGCTGGTTAGATAGTTTGTTTTTTGTAGTTTATTATAGTTTATTACAGTTTATTATAGTTTTAGGGCACCCGCCGTTTATTACCTTATAAAGGTTTAACCCCCTAATTGCCCGGCGGTGATAGAAGTTAAGTTTTTAGGATCAGATAAGGTCTGCGTCGCCCCAGGCAGCGTCAGGTTAGCGCCAGTACCGCTAAAACCCGTGCACGCAGCATACACCTCCCTTAGTGCTATAGTATCTGAACAGATCGATATCTGATCCGATCAGATCTATACTCCCCAGCAGTTTAGGGTTCCCTGAAACGCAGTGTTAGCGGGATTAGCCCAGATACCTGCTAGCACCTGCGTTTTGCTCCTCGGCCCAGCCCAGCCCAGCCCACCCAAGTGCAGTATCGATCGATTACTGACACTTACAAAACACTAAGCACACATAACTGCAGCGGTCGCAGAGTCAGGCCTGATCCCTGCGATCGCTAACAGTTTTTTGGTAGCGTTTTGAATCAGTCGCTGACAGTCGGGAGCTTTTTTGCCTGTGAGTCTCACTAGTGTACCCCTAAATTTAGAGGCCAAAATGGCAAATCGAAGGTACACTAGTGAAGAGGCCTACAGGATTCTGAACATGACAGATAGTGAAGAGGAAGTCACTCATCTGTCAGATTCAGGCTCAGAATACGATCCTGTAGAGGACAGCGGCTCCATGACGGATAGCTCTGACGACGGAGTTGTGGTCCCTGCTAAGGTCAGGCGTACCAGACCCCGAACTTATGCTGTCCTTGAAGTGCAAGAACCGCAGGGCTCTCGTATGGAGCAGAGAAGTACTAGCGCCGCTACTCCTTCTGGTGAACTGGCAAGCACCAGCGGCCTAGTACACCCTGGTCATACATCCAGCACTGCAGTATCACGTGGTGACGTGGCGAGTCCCATAAGTGCAGTTCAAGCTGGCGAGGTGGCAAGCACTAGTAGTGTCCCGCTGCCACCAAGAAGACGAACACAGGCCCGTCGTGCTCATAGTGCCCTTCCTGCTGCATTGGCCAATCCGAATTGGGTACCCACCACTTCTGCAGCACCCGTACTTCCCCCTTTCACTGGCCAACCCGGAATTCAGGTGGAAACAGTTGACTTTATGCCACTGGATTTTTATTCGCTGTTTTTCACCGAAGATCTCTATAGATCTATTGTGGACCAAAGCAATTTATACGCTGGTCAACACATCGCCACTATGCCCCAGTCCACCCTTGCCAGAGATTGGAGACCAATTACGGTCTCCGAATTTAAGATCTTTCTGGGCCTTTCCCTCCTCATGGGGTTGAATAAAAAGAGTGAGTTGCGGTCATATTGGTCCACTGACCCAATTTACCATTCACCCTTGTTCTCTGCTTCCATGGCCAGGGCACGATACGAGCAGATTTTGCGGTTCATGCACTTCAACAACAATGAACTCTGTCGTCCTCGTGGAGACCCTGGATACGATCGGCTCTACAAAATTCGGCCCCTCGTAAACCACTTCAACCAACGTTTTGCAGACTTGTTTACCCCCCATCAAGTTGTCTGCGTTGATGAGTCCCTGGTTAAATTTTCTGGCCGCTTGTCATTCAAACAGTACCTTCCCAGCAAGCGTGCCAGATACGGGGTCAAGATGTATAAGCTCTGTGACAGGGCCACAGGCTATACATATAGTTTTATGGTTTACGAGGGCAAAGATAGTCACGTAGAGCCGACAAACTGCCCTGACTACATAGGAAGCGCTGGCAAGATAGTGTGGGACTTGGTGTCACCCTTATTCGGAAAGGGGTACCACTTGTACGTGGACAATTATTATACGAGCGTGCCACTTTTTAGCCACCTTTTTGATCATCAGATTGGAGCATGTGGCACCGTGCGACCTAATCGCCGGGGCTTTCCCCAGCGGCTTGTAGATTCCCGTCTTAGGCTGGGGGAGAGAGCCTGCTTGAAGTATAATAATTTGCTCGCTATGAAGTGGAGGCATAAGAAGAATGTTTTCGTTCTCACCTCCCTTCATGCAGACACGACGGTCCAAATTCCTACGGCGACTGGTGTTGTGGAGAAACCCCTCTGTGTCCACGAATACAACCTTAATATGGGAGGGGTGGACCTCAACGACCAGTTGTTAGCGCCGTACCTAGTTGCCCGTAAGGCCAGACGCTGGTACAAAAAAGTGTCTGTTTATTTATTTCAATTGGCTTTGCTGAACGCTCATGTGCTATACAGAGCTTCAGGATGGACTGGATCCTTCCTTACATTCCAGGAAGAGATCGTCAGAGCCCTTCTGTATCCAGACGGTGCTCCACCTCACCATCCCCAACCGAATGCAGTAAGCCGGCTGCATGAGAGGCATTTTCTTTATGCCCTCCCGAGTACCCCTACCCAACGAACCCCCCAAAAAAGATGTCGTGTCTGCAGCAAGCGCGGATTTAGGCGTGACACCCGGTATTGTTGTCCCCTCTGTCCTGGCAATCCTGGTCTTTGCATTGGTGAATGTTTTGAACGCTACCACACACTAGTGGAGTATTAGCGTAGGGTACAGCACTGCACAGACTAGGCACACTTCCACAGGGTCTCCCAAGATGCTGTCGCATTTTGAGAGACCCAAACCTGGTACCAGTTAAAAAAGTTAAAGTTACAAAAAAAAGTGTAAAAAAAACAAAAAAAAGTAAAAAAAAGAAAAAAACACAAAAAAAATATAAAATAAAAAAACCAAAAATAGTTGTTGTTTTATTGTTCTCTCTCTATTGTTCTGCATTCTATACTGCAATGTTTTATTGTTATGTTTTTATCATGTTTGCTTTATAGGTATGCAATTTTTTTATACTTTGTTTTTTTTATTGTTAACCACCTTTGTGTTTTCAGGTACGCCATTCAGCTGCAGAGCGGATTTATTTATCTTGACAGCAACAGCGTTTGCTCCCACGATACATAAAGCCGCGACTCCAGCGCTGTCGGAGGTGATTTCACCACCACAGTTACATACTTCAGCATATATGCCGAAGCGTGGGGGCAGCAGTGGGTGGAGGAGCGATTTGCTCCTGCCTTTTGCGGGAGGATGCCCCCATGCTTCGGCATATATATTTTTTAGGTAGGCACAGGTTGCGTTAAATGTTTTATTTTTTACTATGTTTTTTTTGTATTTTGCTTTGCAGGTATGGTAAGTATTACTGTTATACTGTAATATTACTTTGTTTTTTTGTTAACCATCATTTGCTTCGCAGGTACGCCATTCAGTTGCAGCACGGATTTATTTATCTTGACAGCAACAGCGTTTGCTCCCACGATACATAAAGCCGTGACTCCAGCGCTGTCGGAGGTGATTTCACCACCACAGTTACATACTTCAGCATATATGCCGAAGCGTGGGGGCAGCAGTGGGTGGAGGAGCGATTTGCTCCTGCCTTTTGCGGGAGGATGCCCCCATGCTTCGGCATATATATACGGTGCATGTATGCCCATCATTAGAAGTGGGTGGATGAAGGGAGGTATTCTAATGGTGGGCATACCCACCGATCAATATCTTTTTTTCGTTCAGCCCACAGGCTGCATGAAAAAAAGTTTACAATGTATGCCCAACAAGGACCAGCAACGTACTGGTATGTTGCTGGACTTTGAGTGGTTATACCAGAATGATGCCTGCAGGTTTAGGTATCATCTTGGTATCATTCTTTTCAGCCAGTGGTCGGCTTTCTTGTAAAAGCAATCCTAGCGGCTAATTAGCCTCTAGACTGCTTTTACAAGCAGTGGGAGGGAATGCCCCCCCCCCACACCGTCGTCCATGTTTTTCTCTGGCTCTCCTGTCCCAACAGGGAACTTGAGAATGCAGCCGGTGATTCAGCCAGCTGACCATAGAGCTGATCAGAGACCAGAATGGCTCCAAACATCTCTATGGCCTAAGAAACTGGAAGCTACAAGCATTTCATGACTTAGATTTCGCCGGATGTAAACAGCGCCATTGGGAAATTGGGAAAGCATTTTATCACACCGATCTTGGTGTGGTCAGATGCTTTGAGGGCAGAGGAGAGATCTAGGGTCTAATAGACCCCAATTTTTTCTAAAAAGAGTACCTGTCACTACCTATTGCTATCATGGGGGATATTTACATTCCCTGAGATAACAATAAAAATGATAAAAAAAAAATAAAAATGAAAGGAACAGTTTAAAAATAAGATAAAAAAGCAAAAAAAATAATAAAAAAAAAAAAAAAAAAAAAGCACCCCTGCCCCCCCCCTGCTCTCGCACAAAGGCGAACGCAAGCGTCGGTCTGGCGTCAAATGTAAACAGCAATTGCACCATGCATGTGAGGTATCACCGCGAAGGTCAGACCGAGGGCAGTAATTTTAGCAGTAGACCTCCTCTGTAAATCTAAAGTGGTAACCTGTAAAGGCTTTTAAAGGCTTTTAAAAATGTATTTAGTTTGTCGCCATTGCACGTTTGTGCGCAATTTTAAAGCATGTCATGTTTGGTATCCATGTACTCGGCCTAAGATCATCTTTTTTATTTCATCAAACATTTTGACAAAATAGTGTGTTTTAGTGTATTAAAATTTAAAAAAGTGTGTTTTTTCCCCAAAAAATGCGTTTGAAAAATCGCTGCGCAAATACTGTGTGAAAAAAAAAAAATTAAACACCCACCATTTTAATCTGTAGGGCATTTGCTTTAAAAAAATATATAATGTTTGGGGGTTCAAAGTAATTTTTTTGCAAAAAAAAATAATTTTTTCATGTAAACAATAAGTGTCAGAAAGGGCTTTGTCTTCAAGTGGTTAGAAGAGTGGGTGATGTGTGACATAAGCTTCTAAATGTTGTGCATAAAATGCCAGGACAGTTCAAAACCCCCCCAAATGACCCCATTTTGGAAAGTAGACACCCCAAGCTATTTGCTGAGAGGCATGTCGAGTCCATGGAATATTTTATATTGTGACACAAGTTGCGGGAAAAAGACAAATTTTTTTTTTATTTTTTTTTTTTTGCACAAAGTTGTCACTAAATGATATATTGCTCAAACATGCCATGGGAATATGTGAAATTACACCCCAAAATACATTCTGTTGCTTCTCCTGAGTACGCGGATACCACATGTGTGAGACTTTTTGGGAGCCTAGCCGCGTACGGGACCCCGAAAACCAAGCCCCGCCTTCAGGCTTTCTAAGGGCGTAAATTTTTGATTTCACTCTTCACTGCCTATCACAGTTTCGGAGGCCATGGAATGCCCAGATGGCACAACCCCCCCCCCCAAATGACCCCATTTTGGAAAATAGACACCCAAAGCTATTTGCTGAGCGGTATAGTGAGTATTTTGCAGACCTCACTTTTTGTCACAAAGTTTTGAAAATTGAAAAAAGAAAAAAAAAATACGTTTTTCTTGCCTTTCTTCATTTTCAAAAACAAATGAGAGCTGCAAAATACTCACCATGCCTCTCAGCAAATAGCTTGGGGTGTCTACTTTCCAAAATGGGGTCATTTGGGGGGGTTTTGTGCCATCTTGGCATTTTATGGCCTTCAAACGTGTGATAGGTAGTGAGGAGTAAAATCAAAAATGTATGTCCTTAGAAATCCTGAAGGCGGTGCTTGGTTTTCGGGGCCCCGTGCGCGGCTAGGCTCCCAAAAAGTCCCACACATGTGGTATCCCCGTACTCAGGAGAAGCAGCAGAATATATTTTGGGGTGTAATTCCACATATGCCCATGGCATGTTTGAACAATATATCATTTAGTGACAACTTTGTGCAAAAAAAAAAAAAAAAAATTGTCACTTTCCCGCAACTTGTGTCAAAATATAAAATATTCCATGGACTCAACATGCCTCTCAGCAAATAGCTTGGGGTGTCTACTTTCCAAAATGGGGTCAATTGGGGGGGGTTTGTGCCATCTGGGCATTTTATGGCCTTCAAAAATGTGATAGGTAGTGGGGAGTGAAATTACAACTTTACGCCCTTAGAAATCCTGAAGGCGGTGCTGGGTTTTCGGGGCCCCGTACGCAGCTAGGCTCCCAAAAAGTCCCACACATGTGGTATCCCCGTACTCAGGAGAATCAGCAGAATGTATTTTGGGGTGCAATTCCACATATGCCCATGGCCTGTGTGAGCAATATATCATTTAGTGACAACTTTGTGCAAAAAAAAAAAAAATTGTCACATTCCCACAACTTGTGTCAAAAAATAAAATATTCCATGGACTCAACATACCTCTCAGCAAATAGCTTGGGGTGTCTACTTTCCAAAATGGGGTCATTTGGGGGTGTTTTGTGCCATCTTGGCATTTTATGGCCTTCAAAACTGTGATAGGTAGTGAGGAGTGTAATCAAAAATCTATGCCCTTAGAAATCCTGAAGGCGGTGCTTGGTTTTCGGGGCCCCATACGCGGCTAGGCTCCCAAAAAGTCCCACACATGTGGTATCCCCGTACTCAGGAGAAGCAGCTGAATGTATTTTGGGGTGCAATTCCACATATGCCCATGGCCTGTGTGAGCAATATATCATTTAGTGACAACTTTTTGTAAATTTTTTTTTTTTTTTTTTTTTTTGTCATTATTCAATCACCTGGGACAAAAAAAATAAATATTCAATGGGTTCAACATGTCTCTCAGCAATTTCCTTGGGGTGTCTACTTTCCAAAATGGGGTCATTTGGGGGGGTTTTGTACTGCCCTGCCATTTTAGCACCTCATGAAATGACATAGGCAGTCATAAACTAAAAGCTGTGTAAATTCCAGAAAATGTACCCTAGTTTGTAGGCGCTATAACTTTTGCGCAAACCAATAAATATACGCTTATTGACTTTTTTTTTACCAAAGACATGTGGCCGAATACATTTTGGCCTAAATGTATGACTAAAATTGAGTTTATTGGATTTTTTTTATAACAAAAAGTAGAAAATATCATTTTTTTTCAAAATTTTCGGTCTTTTTCCGTTTATAGCGCAAAAAATAAAAATGGCAGAGGTGATCAAATACCATCAAAAGAAAGCTCTATTTGTGGGAAGAAAAGGACGCAAATTTCGTTTGGGTACACCATTGCATGACCGCGCAATTAGCAGTTAAAGCGACGCAGTGCCAAATTGTAAAAAGTGCTCTGGTCAGGAAGGGGGTAAATCCTTCCGGGGCTGAAGTGGTTAAAAACATTTTTTTTTGCTAGAAAATTATGTAGAACCCCCAAACATTATAAATTTTTTTTAGTAACACCTTAGAGAATAAAATGGCGGTTGTTGCAATACTTTCTATCACACCGTATTTGCGCAGCGGTCTTACAAGCGCACTTTTTTTGGAAAGAATACACTTTTTTTGAATTAAAAAATAAGACAACAGTAAAGTTAGCCCAATTTTTTTTATATTGTGAAAGATAATGTTACGCCGAGTAAATTGATACCCAACATGTCACGCTTCAAAATTGCGCCCGCTCATGGAATGGCGACAAACTTTTACCCTTTAAAATCTCCATAGGCGATGTTTAAAAAATTCTACAGGTTGCATGTTTCGAGTTACAGAGGAGGTCTGGGGCTAGAATTATTGCTCTCGCTCTACCAATCGCGGCGATACCTCACATGTGTGGTTTGAACACCATTTTCATATGCGGGCGCTACTCACGTATGCGTTCGCTCGGCGGGACGGGGTGCATTTACATTTTTTTTTAATTATCATTTATTTTACCTTTTATTTTTTATTTTTACACTGTTCTCTTCTTTAAAAAAAAATTGTGTCACTTTTATTCCTATTACAAAGAATGTACACATCCCTTGTAATAGAAAAAAATCATGACAGGATCTCCTAAATATGAGATCTGGGGTCAAAAAGACCTCAGATCTCATATTTACACTAAAATACAATAAATGCACTAAAATGCATCTTCCCCTCACCCGTCTCAATACCAAGCAAGGAGCAACATCCGATCGCTGAAGCCGCCGGCAGCGGCGGAGGGCACCGGAGCGTGGCGGGAGGTGGGGGGCCCTCTCCCGCTGCCGATAAAAGTAATCTCACGTCCGCAGAGACCACTCTTATCGGAAAGCGAACCGCCGGCCGAAGAAGAGGATACCAGGGTTATGGCAGCTAGCTACTGTCATAAGAATGATATTCCTCTTCAAACATAGGACGCATATCGGCGTGTGGCGGTCCGTAAGTGGTTAAAGTCTGAGAATTTTTTTATTTTATTTTTTACACCCTGCAGGTTTATAAAATAACACTACACTCTGCACTTATGGCTTCTCCTATAGATTTTAAACAAGCTGCTAGGCACCCTCCTTTACCCCCAAGTGGGGTAATAGTGCAAATAAGAAAAATAAACTTGGTTCAGCACTTTAAATAAACAAATCCCTTTGTAAGCACCACTCACCAGATATTGTATGACCCCTTATTTAATAAGGTTTCAAGTGCCTATAAACTGACTTCAAGGGCTCATCCGTGCTGTGCTCCCTGGGAAATATGTCCAAATGCTAGCCTCCCAGTCCACAAGTTCTCAGCAATAACACCATAAAAAGATGACCTCTAATAGTGTAATATCGCTTTTTTTTCCAATGAAAAAACAACGGTAACGCATCTACATTAAAACAATGAGCATTATGCTCTATGCATTCTACTGGCATGCATTCCACTATAGCGGAAGTGACTTCCAACGCATTTCATCAGTATTATGTCTTCAAGGGAACCCCTGAAGATGTCATACCAGTGAAACGCGTTGGGCGTCACTTCCACTGTGGTGAAATGCAAAGCCATATTTGATCAGAAAGTGAAGGAGCCAATAGAGTACATAGAGCATGGTCTCCATTGTTTTAATGTACAGTAAGTGCATTACTTTTGGTTTATATTGAAAATAAAGCGATGTTACACTATTGGTGGTCCTCCTTTTTATGGTTCAATTGAAGAGAGTGGACTGGAGGACAAGCATTTGGATGTATTTCCCGGAGAGCACAGCGCGGATGAGCCCTTGGAGTCAGTTTATAAGCTCTTGAGACCTTCTTATTAAATAAGGAGGTCACACGGTATCTGGTGAGTGGCGCTTACAAAGGGGTGTGGTGAAAGGAGTTTGACGCACGAGCACTATTTATGAATTGGAATGAGTCACTGATTCAGAAGGATCAAAGTGAAGAAATGTCATCAGCACACCAAGGATTCCTTGAAAGGGTCCAAAGCTTCATTTTCGTGGTCACATGGTAAACATACGGCAATGTTTCAGGACCCCTTCGTCAGGCAAGTGACTTGTGTTTATTTACCATTTGACCATGAAAATAAAGCTTTGGACCCTTTCGAGGAATCCTTGGTTTGCTGATGACATTTCTTCACTTTGATCGTCCGCGGTTTCCAGCCCATGGTCATTATAGCACCCAGCATACTGAACAGCCATATTCTTGAACGTGTGAGCAGGGAATATTGCGCTTGGACTGATTCAGAAGGAGCACTTTATTGGGAAGTTTACTTGGAAGCACTGTATGAAACAGAGACAAAATACTAATCACTTTTTTGATACGTGTAAAGAAGTGGACTGGAGTTTACGTACACTTTATTGTTGCACTTTATAATATCAGTGATATTTTATTTTGTTTATTTATTTATTTAGAACACTGCGCCAGTTTATTTTTCTTACCCTGCAGGTTTATGCCATAATTTGCTAGTACACACCACATACTAGCACATTATGGTAGATTTACCTGCCATCTTTGCCCAATCTTTCTGCTTCTACAATGGCCGGGTCGCAATGACATCACTCCTACACATCTGCGCAGGAGTCACATCAATGACAGTACAGAGCGGGTGCTGTAAATGTGGCCTGAGCTGTGCATGCGTGGCTCAGATTACATTACCGCTGACAGGCACTAGGGTCTCCTCTGTTATAAAAACCCTGTCTGTCAGCGTCAATTCCACTTTAATGGTCATACGCGATTAGTTCTAATGAGTTTACGTACATTTTAATCAACACACCTGGGTCACCTTGCTCACCACAGCCTGTGATTGGACAGACAAGAAAAGGCTGCAGTCTGATGAGCTCACCTCTCTGATCTCTCCCCCTGTCAGCTAGTTCCTTGTCAGCACTAGTGCTGCCCCTTCCTTTTCCAGCTTGAGTATAGATGTACAAGAGATTAATAAGTAACTGAAATCAAGTCAAGTTTTTATACCATATGCATTTATATTTGTGAAACCAATGTATGTGGCTATGAGCAGAATGAAACTCCTTTAGGGACTCAAATACTCTTTACAACGGCTTTTTGTTAGTCATAGAACAGAAAATAGAACTACGTTTTCGTCACTTATAGAAATCAGACAAGATCTGCAACTATTAGTTGAAAATTCCCAAAAAGGCAGATTTTGCCTGCAAGCAGTATGTGTTAGCATGTAAAATCATGTCTGCATAGCTGCGTCCTGAGCCTTTTCCACCCATCCACCCTACCTGTGCTACATTTGGGTGACAGAGCAGATATCAGCCTTTGGTTTTTTTTTTTATCTCTACACCAACTTTGTCCCTGTCTTGTCTAATCTGTTCTTCTGTCACTTGTTTTTATATTCATAAACTGTATTCTTTTGTTTTGTGTCTTTCACACACTCTATCTTTCAACCCCCCCGCCTCTCTGGAAACCACAGCCTGCGGTCCTGTCCTTCCTTATTTATTAAAGACTCCACACCCTCCTTTATGCTTCCTGTCTTGCTCAGGTACCTTGTTTAAAGGCAGCCCTGAAATGCTGCTGAGGACAGGCCCGGGTTATCCTCAACATTAACGTATCCTGTTTGGCAGAAAAAGGAACGTTTACGGTAAGTGTATCGATCAACTTATATTGTGGGTGTTTAACCTTGCAGCACTTCTAGCATATATCAGAAATATACCATTTACCACTTACTAGCTACTAAGATCCCATAGTGGCAGTTCAAATGTTAATGATGTCTAGGCGATGTTTGGTAATTTGCTATGGGACCTAATTCTGGCCATACACGGGTAGCTGTAATGCAAAAAAAAAAAAAAAACACAAAATCTAAAATATAGAATGTTCTTCAAAAGTTAAAATGGTTGCAGAATATCAGTAATAGCCAAGTTTTAACAACGACTTTTGTCCCAGAAAAAAAAAAAAGTGTGTGTGTATATATATATATATATATATATATATATATATATATATATATATATATATAGAGAGAGAGAGATATATATATATATATATATATATATATATATATATATATATATATATATATATATAGATCTATATCTATCTATCTATCTATCTATCTATCTATCTATCGATACATCTATGTATAGATATATCGATTTATGTATGTATATATAAATCTAGATAGATAGATAGATAGATATATATATATATATAGATAGATAGATAGATAGATAGATAGATAGATAGATAGATAGATAGATAGAATGGTTAATTATTGAGAAAAGTGTTTCTAAAATCAGGCAAATTGACAAACTACACATTTTTGTATTTTCAAAGATTTGTCTCATCTTTAAAGAATCATACCATACATACATCAATTGTAAACGTCCAGATTCTTGAAATGCACAATTTGTGAAGATCACATAGACCTGAAAAAATGACAACATTTTCAATTTCCCCGATTTAATCATCACTAGTGGAGAAACAATAGTAGATACTGGCAAAGTAACCAGATGTTGCATGTGATGTCCAATATTTATTACAGCATTATTGGGGGTCTGTAACTCATCAGGAGTGCTGATTGTTTTCTATGTGTTTGCATCCATTCTCTGACAAAATCAAAGACAGAAAGGTGAATAGAAACATGCAAGTCAGCGATTCGCCAATCTGTCGGTATATGATTCTTCTGCTGCTGATCTATATTAATATGGCTATATGCAGGGCCGTCTTTAATATTGATTGGACCCTGGGCAAAACTTTTCTTGGGGCCCCCCATGCAGTTTCGCTCTCCACCTGCTCTGAGACATACAATAAATAGCAGCTAGACTCAAAATCAGTTTACTGAATCAGATCAGGCAGCTATTGCATTTGGTTGCCAGAGGTTACAGTGTATCATTACCGCTCACTGACTGGTTGCTAGAGGTTACAGCACACATTGCGGCTCACTAATTAGTTGCTAGAGGTTACAGCACATGATTTCTGCTTGTTGATTGGTTGCTAGAGATTACTGTGGATATGACCTCAGGGGGGCATGATATACATCTCAATGCCGCTGCTATTTACATATGAATGCTGCTACTATTTACATATGAATGCCGGTAATTTACATGTAAACACAGGGTCCGCAGGTGAGTCATCTGTACACAACAATAGGGCAGAGCTGGGCAGTATTAGTAGCAGCACTTCACACTGAGATATTGGGACACAGCACAGGACTAAAACCTCAAGGGACGAGGGAATTTAAAATAGTTTAAATAGTTGGCAAGTATGAGGCAGCTGCTTTGGGCCCCACAACAATGACAGGGCCCAGGGCAGCTGCCCCTTTTGCCCTGCCTTAAAAATGGCCCTGGCTATATGTGTATACTATCAATGGTAGCTACTGTGGGTATGCTATGCTGCTATGTGTATATATATGTACATATATATATATACACACACACTAAACCGCCACTTTATTAGGTACACCTTGCTAGTACCGGGTTGGACCCCCTTTTGCCTTCAGAACTGCCTTAATTCTTCATGGCATGGATTCAACAAGGTGTTGGAAATATTCCTCAAAGATTTTGGTCCATATTGACATGATAGCATCACTCAGTTGCTGCAGATTTTTCGGCTGCACATCCATGATGTGAATCCCCCGTTTCACCACATCCAAAATTGGATTCAGATCTGGTGACTGTTGAGGCCATTGGAGTACAGTGACCTCATTGTCATGTTCAAGAAACCAGTCTGTGATGATTTGATCTTTGTGACATGGTGCATTATCCTGCTGGAAGTGGCCATCAGAAGATGGGTACACTGTAGTCATTAAGGGATGGACATGGTCAGCAACAATACTCGGGTGGGCTGTGGCATTTAAATGATGCTCAATTGGTACTAAGGGGTCCAAGTGTGCCAAAGACATCCTCCACACCATGGTCAGCAACAATACTCAGGTAGGCCGTGATGTTTAAACACTTGCTGACCGACTCACGCCGATACACGTCGGCAAAGTGGCACGGGTGCGCAAAACAACGTACCCGACCATCGCTGCGTCATCCGTAGCTAGCGGGCGCGCACGTCCTGGGAGTGTGCCCGCGGGCTCAATGTCCGCCAGGGGCCCGCGATCGTGCCATGGAGAGGCAGAACAGGGAGATGCCTATGTAAACAAGGCATTTCCCTGTTCTGCCTAGCAACATGACAGGGATCTACTACTCCCAGCGATCAGGAGCAGTGATCTCTGTCATGTTCTAGAGAGCCCATCCCCCCTACAGTTAGAACATGCTGAGGGAACACAGTTAACCCCTTGATCACCCCCTAGTGTTTAAAAAAATGGGAAAATGCATATAATGAGAGTCCGGAGGCCGCACACCCCGAAGAATATATAGAAAAAAGGAGGAAATGTTCCCCCGGGGGGTTTTTTAGCGACATGGTATATTAGTCAAAGGAGATGAAGATATAGTAGAATCAAATCATTTCTTTTATTTATACAATGAATCCAGATCCAAATGAATTAAATTCTTAAGACTATAAACTCTGGTTACAGGCAGTGTAATGCCCCGTACACACGATAGGATTTTCTGACGGAAAATGTTCTATAGGAGCTTGTTGTCGGAAATTCCGTCCGTGTGTAGGCTCCACCGGACATTTTCCATCAGAATTTCCGTCACACAAAATTTGAGAGCTGGTTCTCAAATTTTCCGACAACAAAATCCGTTGTCGTAAATCCAGATTGTGTGTACACAATTCCGACGCACAAAGTTCCACGCATGCTCGGAATCAAGCAGAAGAGCCGCACTGGCTATAGAACTTAATTTTTCTCGGCTCGTCGTACATGTTGTACGTCACCACGTTCTTGATGTTCGGAATTTCTGACATTTGTGTGACCGTGTGTATGCAAGACAAGTTTGAGCCAACATCCGTCAGAAAAAAAACATGGATTTTGTTGTCGAAAAATCCTATTGTGTGTCCAGGGCATTAGAAATGTACCATCAATGTTAGTAAAGGTCAACAATACAGTACATTGTATGCAATTATAAAATTAACATCCATTCCAGGAGAGCTCCTTCCATACATACATATAGGATTGGAGTCAATGTAAGTACTATACTTAGCACACTAAACTAAAACCCCCCCACTACTGAACAACTTTTCAATGCTTATTCTACAACCTTGCTACTGCTACCAGCATTAGTACTCCTCCTAAGGCCTCATGCACATGGACGTTTTTACAGCTGCTTTTTTGAGCGTTTTTTGCAGCTTAAAAACGCCTGTCTATGTTAGTCTATGGCTTCATGCCCACCTAGGCGTTTTTGAGCTGCAAATGGCATAGGCGTTTTTAAGCTGTAAAAGAAACCCAGGACCAGTGCGTTCCGTGGCACGGCGCTAGAGCTGCAAAAATGCGAAACGCGCAAAAACGCCGATGCTGCGTTTTTGAGCTACGGCGTTTTTTTGCTCCAAAGGGAGTGCATATAGCTGAGAGATGTGTTTTTCTTTAAAAACGCTACTTAACGCTAACGCTAAAAAACGTTCAAAAACGCGGTAAAAATTGCGTTTTTAACGCCGCTTTTTCCAGGCGTCGGACCTAGCTTTACAACACGTTTTTTAAAATGACCATGTGCATGAGGCCTTATTATTGTAAAGATTTAATTACAAAACAACATCATTTGGGGTACATATCCATATTGATAATCACATATCACACACACCTTCACTCCTTTCTCACACTTTTTACTTTTACTTTTTACTTTTTACTTTTATTTTTTCATTCACTCTATTCAGTTTGTAGTTTCCCCGGCCTAGTTGTTTTGTCACATTGTTTTACCCCATTCCCTTGCACACACATCCTCACACACCCACACCTCAAACCTTGACACTGGTTACCTATACACACTCCACATACACACATCCACAGATCACCCATTAGATACCTGATTTCCTATACAGTCATCATCCACTTTTCATCACCTCGCTATCAGTATGTGGTTGACCCCACCTATTATTACCCATTATATTTACCACACCTCAATGGTCGTGGTATACCAATATACACAACAACAATATATTTAGATATAGTTATAATAATATAATACAACAAATCAATTTTGTCTTGACACATGTTGTATTTAAGACTAAAGTAGATCTAAACATGCGGGGTGGGGACAAGTCCATCTGATGCCTGTAACCAGAGTTTATAGTTTTAAGAATTTAATTCATTTGTATAAATAAAAGAAATGATTTGATTTTGCTATATCTTCAGCCCCCTTTTGTTCAACCCCTTCCCTGCCAGTGACATTTACACAGTAATCAATGCGTTTTTATAGCACTGATCGCTGTATAAATGCCAATGGTCCCAAAATAGTGTCAAAAGTGTCCGATGTGTCTGCCGCAATGTCGCAGTCATGATAAAAATCGCAGATCGCCGCCATTACTAATAAAAAAAAATATTAATAAAAACGCCATTAATCTATCCCCTATTTTGAAGACGTGATAACTTTTGCGCAAACTAATCAATATACGCTTATTGCAATTTTTTTTTTTTTTTTATCAAAAATATTTAGAAGAATACATATCGGTTTAAACCGTGGAAGAAATTTTTTATGTATTTTTGGGGGATATTTATTATAGCAAAAAGTAAAAAATATTGCTTTTTTTTCAAAATTGTTGCTCTTTTTTTGTTTATAGCGCAAAAATAAAAACCGCAGAGGTGATCAAATACCATCAAAAGAAAGCTCTATATGTGGGGAAAAAAGGACGTCAAATTTGTTTGGGTACAAAGTCGCACGACCGCGCAATTGTCAGTTAAAGCGACACAGTGCCGTATCGCAAAAAAGGGCCTGGTCAGGAAGGGGGTAAATCCTTCTGGGGCTGAAGTGGTTAAATGATGCTCAATTGGTACTAAGGGGCCCAAAGTGTACCAAGACAATATCCCCCACACCACCAGCCTGAACCATTGATACAAGGCAGGATGGATCCATGCTTTCATGTTGTTTATGACAAATTCTGACCCGACCATCTGAATGTCGCCGCTGAAATCAAGACTCATCAGACCAGGCAACGTTTTTCCAATCTTCTATTGTCCAATTTTGGTGAGCCTGTGCCAATTGTAGCCTCAGTTTCCTGTTCTTAGATGACAGGAGTGGCACCCGGTGTGGTCTTCTGCTGCTGTAGCCCATCTGCTTCAAGGTTTGATGTGTTGTGCATGCAGAGATGGTATTCTGTATACCTTGGTTGTAACGAGTGGTTATTTGAGTTACTGTTGCCTTTCTATCATCTCAAACCAGTCTGTCCATTCTCCTCTGACCTCAACAAGGCATTTTCATCCACACAACTGCCGCTCACTGGATATTTTCTCTTTTTCAGACCATTCTCTGTAAACCCTAGAGATGGTTGTGTGCGAAAATCCCAGTAGATCGCAATTTTTGAAATACTCAGACCAGCTCGTCTGACACCAACAACCATGCCACGTTCAAAGTCACTTAAATCTCCTTTCTTCCCCATTCTGATGCTCGGTTTGAACTTCAGCAAGTCGTCCTCACCACATCTAGATGCCCAAATGCATTGAGTTGCTGCCATGTGATTGGCTGATTAGCAATTTGTGTTACCAAGCAATTGAACAGGTGTACCTAATAATAATACTAATAATGTCTCAGCCCTCTAACTGGTACATCTCCAGGACAGCTTGCTCTGTTGAAAAACAACAGACTTTACTGGCTGGAAAACCAGGTGAAAATAAAGAAAGACTATTAGGCCCCTTTCACACGGGTGAATAGAATTCAGCTTTTAGCTGCGGATAGATGAAGTTATCTACCGCACCTAAACTCCCACAATGCTTTCCTATGGCTCCATTCACACATTGCATTTAGTGACGGTTTTGTTACATGGGGTTTTGTGCAGTTAGAAAAAATAGAATTGACTGTGTCCAGGAACGATTTAGCGCAGCTATCTGCACATAACCGCAGGTAATCGCAGTGTACTATTTCTCCTGCAGATAGCAGCGGTAACAAGAAAAGAGAAACAACAGGAAGCACATCAGAAAGGGCAAAAATGTTCCACCACAGCTAAACGCAGCTAATCACAATGTACAACTGCAAGTGATCGCTGTGCCAGGAGTCTCGGCATTTCAAAATAACAAAACAGGCTTCTACAGCGGCAGATCAGCCGCCCGTGTGAAAGAGAGGTTAAGTGCAGCACAATAAAATGAAAGAAAAAAGAGGATCAAAAGTCCAATGCACATCGGGAGTATAATGGCTATCAAATGTCCTTAAGACAAATAAATGGTAGTTAGACTCCAATGATAAAAACGGTCTTGATCAGCTTCACCCAGATAAACAAAATTGCGCTTACCAGATTTCGTGGACCTCTGCAAGCAGATGTCAAACTCACATGTATCCCCACAGGGATGATGGTAAATCCTGGTGCCGTCTCTCGAGTCCTCAATGGAGCCTGATGAAAAATCGTCCAGTAGGGGGATGTCGGAGATGTGGATACCCAGGCCAGCAAAGATGTAAACAGATGGGTATGGACCGTTTTGTAAGTCCCAGCAGGCCACCGCCATCTGTTTACATTACATTTTATTGTGCTGCACTTACCCCCTCTTTATTATACATTTATAGGCATATGTGATTACCTAAGGTGTCCAGCTTGCAAATTTTGTGCAGTATTATTTTTATTTGCGCAGATTGTCCCCTATTTTACAACCCGTGTGAAAGAGGCCTAAAAGAAAACTAATGCAGGCATCACATTTAAGAATTGGTAAGCTGCCATATAATAAATGTTTGCTTTTGTGTTTAATACTGCTTTAGGACCATATTGGCTCTAGTGAATGTGTGATCAGAGGACTGTGGTGGGAACATAAGTACTTGGTGGTGCCGCTGAGGTGTAGAGCCCCATTAGGGGGCATGGTCCGAAGAGCGGCATTGACTGAGGCTTTCACATGTATAAATCCATACTAGGATCGGCTATGGCAAGCGGCGGTTTCAAGCTAAACTGTGGTAGGGACATTGCACTATACACTTCTTTAGGACAGTAGTTGAAAGGATCCACTCAGTCCGTAAAAGCTGTCTTATATACATGAGATTACAGCATCATAGTGCCACAACAGTGCCACTTCATAGTATTACAGCATCATAGTGCCACAACAGTGCCACCTCATAGTATTACAGTATCATAGTGCCACAACAGTGCCACTTCATAGTATTACAGTATCATAGTGCCAATACAGTGCCACTTCATAGTACTACAGTACCATAGTGCCACAACAGTGCCACTTCATAGTATTACAGTATCATAGTGCCACAACAGTGCCACTTCATTATATTACAGTATCATAGTGCCACTTCATAGTATTACAGTATCATAGTGCCACAACAGTGCCACTTCATTATATTACAGTATCATAGTGCCACTTCATAGTATTACAGTATCAAAGTGCCACTTCATAGTATTACAGTATCATAGTGCCACAACAGTGCCACTTCATTATATTACAGTATCATAGTGCCACAACAGTGCCACTTCATAGTATTACAGTATCATAGTGCCACAACAGTGCCACTTCATAGTATTACAGTATCATAGTGCCACAACAGTGCCACTTCATAGTGTTATGCCCCGTACACACGGTCGGATTTTCCGATGGAAAATGTGTGATAGGACCTTGTTGTCGGAAATTCCGACCGTGTGTGGAATCTATCACACATTTTCCATCGGATTTTCCGACACACAAAGTTTGAGAGCAGGATATAAAATTTTCCGACAACAAAATCCGTTGTCGGAAATTCCGATCGTGTGTACACAAATCCGACGCACAAAGTGCCACGCATGCTCAGAATAAATAAAGAGATGAAAGCTATTGGCCACTGCCCCGTTTATAGTCCCGACGTACGTGTTTTGCGTCACCGCGTTCAGAATCATCGGATTTTCCGACAACTTTGTGTGACCGTGTGTATGCAAGACGAGTTTGAGCCAACATCCGTCGGAAAAAATCCTAGGATTTTGTTGTCGGAATGTCCGAACAAAGTCCGACCGTGTGTACAGGGCAATACCGTATCATAGTACCACAACAGTGAAAGACTTATTCATCAATAAGCAGTATCATGACAACGTCTGGCATTCACTAATCTGTGGCAGGCGCGCACATTTTCCTTACTGAACTAAAATCGGTAAAAAATGGATCAATATTGGCTGAAGTTATTTGCTACAACGTTCTTTTTACCTTTTTGAATAAGCCAAAATATTGTCCTCAATCTACCGAGGACACATAGAATAGAATCTAGAAAAGAATCTGAAAATGCAGCTAATAAAATGTGTAGGTGAGCATTTTTTCAATTTATTCCCCACTAGTTTCTAATTTAATGCAAGTATAATAAAGTCTTTTTTTGTCACAATTTTAATCAAGTTTCAGTAATGAAACAGCACGAATGTGAGTCTTGCTCCCACACTACAGATAATTCTGTTTCTATCCAGCACATACATTTTCAATGCCTGCAATATATATGGATTTTATATATAGTATCTCACAAAAGTGAGTACACCCCTCACATTTTTGTAAATATTTTATTCTATCTTTTCATGTGACAACACTGTTCTGCTGTTCATTTTTAGTCGGTAAGGAGATTTAATACTCAGTCGGGTGTGAAGCATTTTTGATAAAGGATCTATCTTCACTATACTTTTCTTTTGGATTATCATTTTTTTACACTGTATATGGATTTTTACTGATTTCTTTTATTACACGGATTCTCTACTGGAATACTTTGCTTTTGTTTTTCATCACTGATTTGCAAAACATTTTCACTTCATGCAATTTTTATATATCTTTTAGATTTTTATATTTAATGTGTGGTTTTATTTTTTATGAATATTTGTTATATCACTTTTTTTTTTCTTTATAACAACATTTTTGTGGTATCAGCTTTAGTTTTTTTAGGTGAGAGTTTTTTCACCATTACCCAATATAATTGATGCTGGTTTCATTATTATATCTGATTCATTTGGTATATCACTCATCACTTTCTAGTTTTACTTGTGATATTTGCCTTAGTTTTCCAGTTGGGAGTTTTTACTATTATTTTCTGCTCATTGGTTTTTCCATTATTTCACATTATTAGCGCTGCATCTTTATTTATCACTCACTTTGGTTGCCAGCGGTTTAGACAATAATGGCTGTGTGTTCAGTTATTTTGAGGGGATAGCAAATTTACACTGTTATACAAGCTGTACACTCACTACTTTACATTGTAGCAAAGTGTCATTTCTTCAGTGTTGTCACATGAAAAGACTGGTAGTGCTAAAGCTATAGTGCCACAATATTGCCCCTGTTTGTGGGGTTTATTGATCTCTGCCTGGCACAATATTGCCCCTGTTTTTGAGGTTTATTGATCTCTGTGTGCCACAATGCTGCCCCTGTTTGTGGGGTTTATTGATCTCTGCGCGCCACAATACTGCCCCTGTTTGTGAGGTTTATTACTCTCTACGTGCCACAATGCTGCCCCTGTTTGTGAGGTTTATTAGTCTCTATGTGCCACAATGCTGCCCCTGTTTGTGGGGTTTATTAATCTCTACGTGCCACAATGCTGCCCCTGTTTGTGGGGTTTATTAATCTCTACGTGCCACAATGCTGCCCCTGTTTGTGGGGTTTATTAATCTCTACGTGCCACAATGCTGCCCCTGTTTGTGGGGTTTATTAATCTCTACGTGCCACAATGCTGCCCCTGTTTGTGAGGTTTATTAGTCTCTACGTGCCACAATGCTGCCCCTGTTTGTGAGGTTTATTAGTCTCTACGTGCCACAATGCTGCCCCTGTTTATGAGGTTTATTAGTCTCTATGTGCCACAATGCTGCCCCTGTTTGTGGGGTTTATTAATCTCTACGTGCCACAATGCTGCCCCTGTTTGTGGGGTTTATTAATTTCTACGTGCCACAATGCTGCCCCTGTTTGTGGGGTTTATTAATCTCTACGTGCCACAATGCTGCCCCTGTTTGTGAGGTTTATTAGTCTCTATGTGCCACAATGCTGCCCCTGTTTGTGGGGTTTATCAGTCTCTACGTGCCATAATGCTGCCCCTGTTTGTGGGGTTTATTAATCTCTACGTGCCACAATGCTGCCCCTGTTTGTGGGGTTTATTAATCTCTTTGTGCCACAATGCTGCCCCTGTTTGTGGGGTTTATTAATCTCTACGTGCCACAATGCTGCCCCTGTTTGTGGGGTTTATTAGTCTCTATGTGCCACAATGCTGCCCCTGTTTGTAGGGTTTATTAGTCTCTACGTGCCATAATGCTGCCCCTGTTTGTGAGGTTTATTAATCTCTTTGTGCCACAATGCTGCCCCTGTTTGTGAGGTTTATTAATCTCTACGTGCCACAATGCTGCCCCTGTTTGTGGGGTTTATTAGTCTCTACGTGCCACAATGCTGCCCCTGTTTGTGGGGTTTATTAATCTCTACGTGCCACAATGCTGCCCCTGTTTGTGGGGTTTATTAATCTCTACGTGCCACAATGCTGCCCCTGTTTGTGAGGTTTATTAGTCTCTACGTGCCACGATGCTGCCCCTGTTTGTGGGGTTTATTAATCTCTACGTGCCACAATGCTGCCCCTGTTTGTGAGGTTTATTAATCTCTACGTGCCACAATGCTGCCCCTGTTTGTGAGGTTTATTAATCTCTACGTGCCACAATGCTGCCCCTGTTTGTGGGGTTTATTAATCTCTACGTGCCATAATGCTGCCCCTGTTTGTGGGGTTTATTAATCTCTACGTGCCACAATGCTGCCCCTGTTTGTGGGGTTTATTAATCTCTACGTGCCACAATGCTGCCCCTGTTTGTGGGGTTTATTAATCTCTACGTGCCACAATGCTGCCCCTGATTGTGGGGTTTATTAGTCTCTACGTGCCACAATGCTGCCCCTGATTGTGGGGTTTATTAGTCTCTATGTGCCACAATGCTGCCCCTGTTTGTGGGGTTTATTAATCTCTACGTGCCACAATGCTGCCCCTGTTTGTGGGGTTTATTAGTCTCTACGTGCCACGATGCTGCCCCTGTTTGTGGGGTTTATTAATCTCTACGTGCCACAATGCTGCCCCTGATTGTGGGGTTTATTAGTCTCTACGTGCCACAATGCTGCCCCTGATTGTGGGGTTTATTAGTCTCTATGTGCCACAATGCTGCCCCTGTTTGTGGGGTTTATTAATCTCTACGTGCCACAATGCTGCCCCTGTTTGTGGGGTTTATTAATCTCTACGTGCCACGATGCTGCCCCTGTTTGTGAGGTTTATTAGTCTCTACGTGCCACGATGCTGCCCCTGTTTGTGGGGTTTATTAGTCTCTATGTGCCACAATGCTGCCCCTGTTTGTGAGGTTTATTAGTCTCTATGTGCCACGATGCTGCCCCTGTTTGTGGGGTTTATTAGTCTCTACGTGCCACGATGCTGCCCCTGTTTGTGGGGTTTATTAGTCTCTATGTGCCACAATGCTGCCCCTGTTTGTGAGGTTTATTAGTCTCTATGTGCCACAATGCTGCCCCTGTTTGTGGGGTTTATTAATCTCTACGTGCCACAATGCTGCCCCTGTTTGTGGGGTTTATTAATCTCTACGTGCCACAATGCTGCCCCTGTTTGTGGGGTTTATTAATCTCTACGTGCCACGATGCTGCCCCTGTTTGTGAGGTTTATTAGTCTCTACGTGCCACGATGCTGCCCCTGTTTGTGGGGTTTATTAATCTCTATGTGCCACAATGCTGCCCCTGTTTGTGAGGTTTATTAGTCTCTATGTGCCACAATGCTGCCCCTGTTTGTGGGGTTTATTAATTTCTACGTGCCACAATGCTGCCCCTGTTTGTGGGGTTTATTAATCTCTACGTGCCACAATGCTGCCCCTGTTTGTGGGGTTTATTAATCTCTACGTGCCACAATGCTGCCCCTGTTTGTGGGGTTTATTAATCTCTACGTGCCATAATGCTGCCCCTGTTTGTGGGGTTTATTAATCTCTACGTGCCACAATGCTGCCCCTGTTTGTGGGGTTTATTAATCTCTACGTGCCACAATGCTGCCCCTGTTTGTGGGGTTTATTAATCTCTACGTGCCACGATGCTGCCCCTGTTTGTGAGGTTTATTAGTCTCTACGTGCCACGATGCTGCCCCTGTTTGTGGGGTTTATTAATCTCTACGTGCCACAATGCTGCCCCTGTTTGTGAGGTTTATTAGTCTCTATGTGACACAATGCTGCCCCTGTTTGTGAGGTTTATTAGTCTCTATGTGACACAATGCTGCCCCTGTTTGTGGGGTTTATTAGTCTCTACGTGCCATAATGCTGCCCCTGTTTGTGGGGTTTATTAATCTCTACGTGCCACAATGCTGCCCCTGTTTGTGAGGTTTATTAATCTCTACGTGCCACAATGCTGCCCCTGTTTGTGGGGTTTATTAATCTCTACGTGCCACAATGCTGCCCCTGATTGTGGGGTTTATTAGTCTCTACGTGCCACAATGCTGCCCCTGATTGTGGGGTTTATTAGTCTCTATGTGCCACAATGCTGCCCCTGTTTGTGGGGTTTATTAATCTCTACGTGCCACAATGCTGCCCCTGTTTGTGGGGTTTATTAGTCTCTACGTGCCACGATGCTGCCCCTGTTTGTGGGGTTTATTAATCTCTACGTGCCACAATGCTGCCCCTGATTGTGGGGTTTATTAGTCTCTATGTGCCACAATGCTGCCCCTGTTTGTGGGGTTTATTAATCTCTACGTGCCACAATGCTGCCCCTGTTTGTGGGGTTTATTAATCTCTACGTGCCACGATGCTGCCCCTGTTTGTGAGGTTTATTAGTCTCTATGTGCCACGATGCTGCCCCTGTTTGTGGGGTTTATTAGTCTCTATGTGCCACAATGCTGCCCCTGTTTGTGAGGTTTATTAGTCTCTATGTGCCACGATGCTGCCCCTGTTTGTGGGGTTTATTAGTCTCTACGTGCCACGATGCTGCCCCTGTTTGTGGGGTTTATTAGTCTCTATGTGCCACAATGCTGCCCCTGTTTGTGAGGTTTATTAGTCTCTATGTGCCACAATGCTGCCCCTGTTTGTGGGGTTTATTAATCTCTACGTGCCACAATGCTGCCCCTGTTTGTGGGGTTTATTAATCTCTACGTGCCACAATGCTGCCCCTGTTTGTGGGGTTTATTAATCTCTACGTGCCACGATGCTGCCCCTGTTTGTGAGGTTTATTAGTCTCTACGTGCCACGATGCTGCCCCTGTTTGTGGGGTTTATTAATCTCTATGTGCCACAATGCTGCCCCTGTTTGTGAGGTTTATTAGTCTCTATGTGCCACAATGCTGCCCCTGTTTGTGGGGTTTATTAATTTCTACGTGCCACAATGCTGCCCCTGTTTGTGGGGTTTATTAATCTCTACGTGCCACAATGCTGCCCCTGTTTGTGGGGTTTATTAATCTCTACGTGCCACAATGCTGCCCCTGTTTGTGGGGTTTATTAATCTCTACGTGCCACAATGCTGCCCCTGTTTGTGGGGTTTATTAATCTCTACGTGCCACAATGCTGCCCCTGTTTGTGGGGTTTATTAATCTCTACGTGCCACGATGCTGCCCCTGTTTGTGAGGTTTATTAGTCTCTACGTGCCACGATGCTGCCCCTGTTTGTGGGGTTTATTAATCTCTACGTGCCACAATGCTGCCCCTGTTTGTGAGGTTTGTTAGTCTCTATGTGACACAATGCTGCCCCTGTTTGTGGGGTTTATTAGTCTCTACGTGCCATAATGCTGCCCCTGTTTGTGGGGTTTATTAATCTCTATGTGCCACAATGCTGCCCCTGTTTGTGAGGTTTATTAATCTCTACGTGCCACAATGCTGCCCCTGTTTGTGGGGTTTATTAATCTCTACGTGCCATAATGCTGCCCCTGTTTGTGGGGTTTATTAATCTCTACGTGCCACAATGCTGCCCCTGTTTGTGGGGTTTATTAATCTCTACGTGCCACAATGCTGCCCCTGTTTGTGGGGTTTATTAATCTCTACGTGCCACGATGCTGCCCCTGTTTGTGAGGTTTATTAGTCTCTACGTGCCACGATGCTGCCCCTGTTTGTGGGGTTTATTAATCTCTACGTGCCACAATGCTGCCCCTGTTTGTGAGGTTTATTAGTCTCTATGTGACACAATGCTGCCCCTGTTTGTGGGGTTTATTAGTCTCTACGTGCCGCAATGCTGCCCCTGATTGTGGGGTTTATTAATCTCTACGTGCCACAATGCTGCCCCTGTTTGTGGGGTTTATTAATCTCTACGTGCCACAATGCTGCCCCTGTTTGTGAGGTTTATTAGTCTCTACGTGCCACGATGCTGCCCCTGTTTGTGGGGTTTATTAGTCTCTATGTGCCACAATGCTGCCCCTGTTTGTGAGGTTTATTAGTCTCTATGTGCCACGATGCTGCCCCTGTTTGTGGGGTTTATTAGTCTCTACGTGCCACGATGCTGCCCCTGTTTGTGGGGTTTATTAGTCTCTATGTGCCACAATGCTGCCCCTGTTTGTGAGGTTTATTAGTCTCTATGTGCCACAATGCTGCCCCTGTTTGTGGGGTTTATTAATCTCTACGTGCCACAATGCTGCCCCTGTTTGTGGGGTTTATTAATCTCTACGTGCCACAATGCTGCCCCTGTTTGTGGGGTTTATTAATCTCTACGTGCCACGATGCTGCCCCTGTTTGTGAGGTTTATTAGTCTCTACGTGCCACGATGCTGCCCCTGTTTGTGGGGTTTATTAATCTCTATGTGCCACAATGCTGCCCCTGTTTGTGAGGTTTATTAGTCTCTATGTGCCACAATGCTGCCCCTGTTTGTGGGGTTTATTAATTTCTACGTGCCACAATGCTGCCCCTGTTTGTGGGGTTTATTAATCTCTACGTGCCACGATGCTGCCCCTGTTTGTGAGGTTTATTAGTCTCTACGTGCCACGATGCTGCCCCTGTTTGTGGGGTTTATTAATCTCTACGTGCCACAATGCTGCCCCTGTTTGTGAGGTTTATTAGTCTCTATGTGACACAATGCTGCCCCTGTTTGTGGGGTTTATTAGTCTCTACGTGCCGCAATGCTGCCCCTGATTGTGGGGTTTATTAATCTCTACGTGCCACAATGCTGCCCCTGTTTGTGGGGTTTATTAATCTCTACGTGCCACAATGCTGCCCCTGTTTGTGAGGTTTATTAGTCTCTACGTGCCACGATGCTGCCCCTGTTTGTGGGGTTTATTAATCTCTACGTGCCACAATGCTGCCCCTGATTGTGGGGTTTATTAGTCTCTATGTGCCACAATGCTGCCCCTGTTTGTGGGGATTATTAATCTCTACGTGCCACAATGCTGCCCCTGTTTGTGGGGTTTATTAATCTCTACGTGCCACAATGCTGCCCCTGTTTGTGAGGTTTATTAGTCTCTACGTGCCACGATGCTGCCCCTGTTTGTGGGGTTTATTAGTCTCTACGTGCCACAATGCTGCCCCTGTTTGTGGGGTTTATTAGTCTCTACGTGCCACAATGCTGCCCCTGTTTGTGAGGTTTATTAGTCTCTACGTGCCACGATGCTGCCCCTGTTTGTGGGGTTTATTAGTCTCTACGTGCCACAATGCTGCCCCTGTTTGTGGGGTTTATTAGTCTCTATGTGCCACAATGCTGCCCCTGTTTGTGGGGTTTATTAGTCTCTATGTGCCACAATGCTGCCCCTGTTTGGGGGGTTTATTAGTCTCTATGTGCCACAATGCTGCCCCTGTTTGTGGGGTTTATTAGTCTCTATGTGCTACAAGTGTCGTTGCACATCTCCCCATGTCCAGGAATGACCAATGGACCTGTGATGTACAGGATATGCAAGAATATTATAAATGTCCCATTCATTTGCAATATATACAATTTGTTCAAATATAATGACAGTAACGGTAAGACTAATAACATAACAGATTGAACTTAACATTGCACGCTGGAAAGTCGTACTTCATTGCTGTAACCATAGTAATATTTTTTTTTATTTTTTATAAAAAACAGGGATATTGGAAAGATATGCAGTTTCCCTTTGGTGAAATTTCATGGGTTACTATTAGATTGACTGTGTCAAGTCTGCATTTAGATACTGATGTCCTTTTCTGACAACAGTTTTCAAAGTGCTAGAAGCATAAGCATCACTTCCTGAAATGTTGTAGTGTACAGCTGGAGACATATGTCATAAAGAGGTTGCGAAACACTGGTGGTGAAGACACCCTTGGTATTTTTACAGTAAATGTTAACATACTGACAGTATTGAGGTTTGCACATTGCAAATATTTAATAGTTTAATGACAATCAACTTCAGGTAACAAATACTTATATACAGCAGGATATATTGGGGTTGATTTTCTAAAGGCTAATAATCTGTGCACTTTGCAAGGGAATTTTAATCAGAGCTTGGTGAATGAAGCTCAGCTGACTTCAATCATTCAATCATGTGCAAGCAAAAAATGCTGTTTGGTTTATTTTCCTTGCACATGATTGGGTATTTTTTGCAAAATGAAACTTCCTTGTATTCACTAAGCAAAGTGCTACTTCCCTTTTAAAGTAAATCAACCCGATGTCACTATGCTAAGTAACAATAAAGTCAGCCTAGGATGATGAAAGCTTTCCGGAATTTGGAAAGTGTGCTTGTATGTTCTAAAATGATTACATTTCTCTTTTTTTTCAGGTAGTGAGGGTGTAGCGTCACATATGGCGACCCATCACATTTGGCTACCCACTGGACTGCGTATGCGTGACGCTGCCATATGCGTTCCAACACTGTGGCGATCTGCGCTTGCGCAGAATTTTGTGGCCACACCCCTGAGTCCACGTTCAAGCCCCACGATCCAAGTGGACATAGAGTTAGATAATAATTATGCCGAGCAAAGCGAGGCCATGCCCAAAGCGTGGCGAGCGAAGCGAGCCCACGAGGGGCCCTGTGGAAAAGTGGTCTTACAACATTGTTGGAACGCATATGGCGGTGTCGCGCATGCGCACTCCAGCGGGTAGCAAAATGTGATGGGTAGCCGAATGTGACGTGACAAGGGAGTGGCAGATCTTTCACCAAGGGTGATGGGTGACAAGACATGTGCCTGTCTTTGCTTGCACCATTCAACACTCATGGTGAATGGTGTACTTCAGGCTTTACATAGCCACGTACTTCAGGCTGTGTAAAGCCCTTACCCACCGAAAACATTAATCATTTATTCAAGGCCATTATATCCATTTCTCTTTTTCACATACTTTCAATATACAGTACCGCTGCAGATGTAATGGTCATATCCAAAGTTTAATTTATATGTATGTTTATATTTCATAAAACATGCCTATTATTTTAAAGATGTAGTTTAAAGTGTTTGTTAACCTAAAAAAAAAAAAATAGAGATCCTGTCCCTTAAAGCAGATTAAACAGCACAGTACCTGTGCTGTCTAATCTGCCCCTCTCTAAACTGTAAAAAACCTGGCTGATCCTGCCACTTCCTGTGTCCCCCTCTCTGTGCTGACCACGAAAATCAGAGCTGCTGAGCCCTGACTACAGTGGTCAGTGTACGTCCCTCCGTCATCCGCAGCCTTGCTCTGTCCTTCTCTGTGCTCTCTCCCCCTCCCTGCCAGTCTGCTCGTGTCAGTGCCCACCCTCTCTGTGCTGACCACGAAAATCAGAGCTGCTGAGCCCTGACTACAGTGGTCAGTGTACGTCCCTCCGTCATCCGCAGCCTTGCTCTGTCCTTCTCTGTGCTCTCTCCCCCCTCCCTGCCAGTCTGCTCGTGTCAGTGCCCACCCTCTCTGTGCTGACCACGAAAATCAGAGCTGCTGAGCCCTGACTACAGTGATCAGTATACGTCCCTCCGTCATCCGCAGCCTTGCTCTGTCCTTCTCTGTGCTCCCCCCCCCCTCCCTGCCAGTCTGCTCGTGTCAGTGCCCACTCTCTCTGTGCTGACCACAAAAATCAGAGCTGCTGAGCCCTGACAACAGTGGTCAGTATATGTCCCTCCGTCATCCGCAGCCTTGCTCTGTCCTTCTCTGTGCTCTCTCCCCCCTCCCTGCCAGTCTGCTTGTGTCAGTGCCCACCCCTCTCTCCTCCTGCTGCTCAAATAACTTTTCTTGTCCTATATAATCCTCGCTGTGTCCTAATAACAGGAGCTCTTGTCTGTGTGTTTTATAAAAAAATGCCTCCTTTACAGTATTTCAGAGCGGATCTCCGCGATCATGTGATCATGTGTTTATAAAACACAAAGACAGGAGCACTTGTCATAATAGGAAACAAGGAGGATTATATGAAGTAATGAAAGTGGGTTAACAACCACTTTAATCTGCTCATATTTTGTCTTCCCTGGTTTTTCTCTTTCACCTCATCAACATGTTAATGACTTAAATAAAACCTTTCCATTTTCATTGCGCATCATATTTTAGACCCAGTGAAGTCATCACAGGCTCTCTGTTCTTCTATATGGAATGCAGGCAATAGCTGGTGGGTGGGGCCAGTAGGGTGCTATACATAGCTTCCTGAAAACATAACAGCACAATGCCTCAGTATTCCTCCTAAAGTAGAACTATAGACAAAGTTGTTTTTTTTTTCATTTTCAATAGAGTAAGGGAGGGTCATATCCCCTATCAGTTTATTTTTTGTCATGTGTGTCCCATTGCAGAGTTTTCCTTTCACTTTCTGCCTAGAGTTGCCACCTTTTCTTCAAGCCAAACCTGAACACTTTAGCGCCCTGGGACACCTTTGGGTGCCCCAGGGAGAGTAGTAATGCGGTATGCATAGTAATGCACTTGCTGACATCATCGCCCTGCCCCCCAGTGATGTCGAACCTGCCCCCAGACAGCTGCCCACAGCTCCCGGACAGCAGCAGATTTGTGTGTATCTTGGTTACTTGGGGAGCCACAGCCCAGTCTTCTTGAAACCCGGACACAGGATTCAAAACCCTGACTGTCCGGGTGAATCCCATACAGGTGGCAACCTTATTTCTGACCAATAGCCAAAACAGGAAGTGAGAGGAAATTCCTGCAAATTAAGGGAATCCCTTGGCGACTCAACCCAAAATTTGGGATATTCTTTTACTTTTAATGATAATGGTACACAGGACAAGTAGAGAGGGTAAATCTCCCTAATGGGGAGCACAGACAGCTCTATAAACCTAACAGGGGCTCCAATTCATCTACCCTCTGTCCAAAACTAAAAAGGTTTTGCCTTTAGTTGTACTTTAAGATTTGTCACCTGTCTCTTGGGAAGTGTTAAACCATGGCTCCCAACGGTCCCTGATTTGAAATAAAATCCCTCTGTCCCTCATTCCTCCTCATTTGTCGCTCATTTTGGTCTGATCTATATAGTTGTATATAAAATGTACTTTTTATCTTTGAAAAAGTGTTTCCCAGTGCTAAACCTTTCATCCAATTTCTTAATTGCTGCATTAGTAAATTTCAAAAGCCAATATAAAGGAATTGTAGTGGTAAAAAGCATTTGTGGGTTTAACTAATCATTTTTTTGTATAATTCTCCTTTAAGGGGGTGTGTCCTATGCCTACATACATTTGCTAATAGGCGTCCCTCATTCCCATCTGAAAAAAGTTGGGAGGTATGGTTAAGCACATATCAAAATGCCTTGATAGGTGGATGATAGTCTGGAGTAGTGAACTTTTCTAGGCATGCTGCATTTGCATGTAATCATGTAATGCTCACATGATTTACGGAACTGAAATGCAGTGAGGCATGCTCAATCTGCCTTGCTTCAGCTTTTGATGAACACTGTAAGAAGCTCACAGTGGGCAGTAAAATCAGAGTAAGCTATTTCAGTAAAGGAGAAGAGTCTGTACAACTGGGTAAAACTAAAGGTAAGGCCGGGCTTAAAGTGGTTGTAAAGGCACAAGGTTTTTTTTACCTTCATGCATTCTATGCATGGATGTAAAAAAGCTTCTGTGTGCAGCAGCCCCCCCCCCCAATACTTACCTGAGCCCCCTCTTGATCCAGCGATGTCCATGAGAGCCTCGCCTCTTCAGGAACTCGCACTCCTGATTGGCTATTGGCAGCAGTGGGAGCCATTGGCTCCCGCTGCTGTCAATCACAGGAGAGAGTGGTGTAAATGGACACACAGAGCAGCAGCTTGGGTGCCCCCATAGCAAGCTGCTTGCTGTGGGGGCACCCGACAGTAGGGAGGGGCCAAGAGCGTCAGCGAGGGACCTCGAGAAGAGGAGGATCCGGGCCACACTATGCAAAATTACTGCATAGGGCAGGTAAGTATAACATGTTTATTATTTTAATAAAAAAAATTAAAGCTTTACAATCACTTTAAGCCTAAAATGTAATCAGTGTCAATGTGTTGTAGATCATTAGAGTGATTGACACAGCTGCCAGTAGTATATAATCTAGCACTTCTACTATCACATATTCATTCACTTCTTTTCTTAGCTAGAGCTTAATACACACGTATTTATTTTTATATACAAATGTATTTGCTTTAGAGGTTATTGTTAACAAATATGATGTACCATTATTTCATGTGAATTAATTGTAATATCTCTGGCACAGGGATGATGCCTTCGCCGTGGGCTACGATTTTGCTGTACCTAACAGTCCTCTCCTCTGCCACTGGTTACAAGCATCCCCTTCCAGATCAATCCTCTTTGACTGATCCCCATAGTAGAGAAGACAATAGGAGTCCTTCTCTAGGGTTTGAATGGAAAACACAAGACAAATCAGATAAAACACTCCTTACTTTAATCCGCATGGTAAGAGATATTTCAGATAAAAAGAAAGCTGAATCTCAGCCAGATAAGAAGTTCCCTTCAAAGAATGAAAAGGACTCAAAATCCCCAGTGGAAAAGTCTCCAGGGGTCATCCCGCTTATTGTGTTGTCATCCCAAGCTCCATATAAGAAACCTCCCGTCGTGGCGCAACTTAAAGAAGATGAAACCACACCCTCAAGTGAACTAAATCACACTTCGACAGAAGAAGTAAAACTCATTGGAGCTGAAACAACACAAACAGACAAATCGCCCACTGCAGCAATAAAAACAATATCCACACAAATGAAATTTAAAAGCACTCAAGAACAACTTTCTACACCAAGTCCCACCAAATCTGAAGATTTGCCTGTTTTTACAAAGAATACAGTTAATGAAGCCACCACATCTGGTCAAATCCAGAATAAAGTTCTAAGCAGTATACCTGATAGTACCAGTAATAAAGGGGAGAAAGAAACTACAGAAACTACAGCTGTTGAACCATCAAAAATACCTACTGACACACCATTCAAACCCATATTGACATCAGCTGAGCCAACTACACATGGAAAAACAACTGGGTGGATTCCAGATTTTAAAGGTTCTTCCACAACATCTGTACCAGTAACACACACATCCACCACTTCAGAAGATAAAATTTCTACCCAGTCGCTAATAAAACAGTGTATGCTCACTATACTTATTCTTGCTGTTGTGTGCACAATCTTTATTACAACTACCATTGCACTTGCTGCCAAACTTACCACTATGAGACAAAAACAGAAACTGCGTCATCCAGCCACCTATACAGAAATGAGATGTATCTCTTCTCTACTGCCAGAGAATGACCAACAGAGCAAAGTAAAACCCAAAAGACTGAGGACATTCGCCGCTCCAGAAGAAAGTGATGGCGACAACACCACATTGAATAGCTTTTTGCCTGATCACTAGTGCAATCAATCTTGTAAGACATTTCTGTTCACACCAGCGTATTTGGGAATAACATCAAAACTTTACTACAATATGCTCTTTCATTTACAAACTTTTAGTGCATATTAACAATTGCTCAAAATATATCACTTATCTGGATTTATTGAAGAAAGAAAGAAAAAAAAAGTAGACCTGATTTTTGGCACTCATTGGCTCAATATGAGTCACGTGTGACATGTGGGAACTTGTCTGGTTGTGAAACTTCAACTCTAAACTGAAATATACTTTTCCTTACACATCTCATAAAAAGAAGTCGGTTATTTTTCATCTCTCTAATCTTGTTAATTAAAAGTGTTATATGTTAAGAAGCATGCAGACCTGCAGGGCATTGATAGTTGTTGTAACATAAGCCAGCCATGTGAAGGCTACCTTTGCTGACCTCCTCATTGCTA
Source organism: Lithobates septentrionalis (assembly GCA_037952835.1). Taxonomy (NCBI): domain Eukaryota; kingdom Metazoa; phylum Chordata; class Amphibia; order Anura; family Ranidae; genus Lithobates; species Lithobates septentrionalis. Next base: position 219,875 of record JBBDGP010001428.1, on the reverse strand, counting down.
TGCTATTTGTTTGGCTGTTATTCTGTTATGCGGGCTTAAAGCGGAAGTAAACCCATCCATAAAACAGTTACTTTTTCGGCATGTGCCGGAAATGTAACACTCCCATTGGTTGTGCTCTCAACCAAACTGTCAAACCATCCAATGGCTGGTGTCATGACTGATCACATGTGCAGCATCATGGCAGTTGTTGATTAAACAGAGGCAAAGATGGCAGCTTCCTTGGCTAGAAACAATAGTAGGGTTTACTTACACTTTAAATACTTTCTAATTTACTGACCTGAAACAAATATGCAGATCAATAAAGATGTAAACAAGTCCTTATCTGCATGTACATTATGGGTGACCAGCATTTTCAGGAGAGGTCAGCAATGCCAACCTTCGTGTTTCTTCCGTGACAGGTTTCTTGGAATTTACAAAGCTTTATGTGTAAAGATATTAAAAACTGGAAACTTCTTGATAATTTAGACCTGCAAAATGTTGTTTCTAATGAGTGTAATCTGCTGTAATCAAAAATGACATGCAAATGTTTGGAACTCTGGTACGGAGATCTCCCTTTTGAGTTACTAGCTATGCCCCCTAAACAGCCATAGCTATCTTGCTTGGCCCAAAGTGTCATGAGAAAGTCACAATTACCCCACAGGCAGTGGTTTCAACATTTCCATTCACTTCTACTAATAAATAGCAGATAGGGGCTCAGCAAATAGCTTATCAATATAACGATGGGCAATATAAGCAGTTTGCTGGTAAAGCCCCATACACACGGGCCAAATTACAGTTACAGTACAAACTGGACAACTTTCAGCCCGCGTGTAAGACAGAAGCCAATCTCACTACCAGCCTCTGTCAAACGAGCATGCTGGAAAACCAGCAGCTGACCAGTGTATTCTGGGGGGAGATCGCTGTACTAACATTGCATCGTTAGTACAGAGACCTCCTCATTTTTTTTTCCGTTCAGCTCGCTGGGTGGAAGGAAAAAGAACTTGCCGTGTGTACCAGGCACAAGTCATTCCAATGGCATCTCCTGGATCTAAAAGACCAGTCTTCTGAGTCCTAGTCTTTAACACAAAAACATTAGGCCCCTATATTTACGCTACATTTATAAATTATTTATTTGGTGCTACCAATGGTTTCCCCCATTTAGGATTTACTCCTTAAAATAGTTTTCCCTGAAATGTCCTTTTATATTTTGATATACTGCACAATTGTATGCCTTTTAGCTATGCCCAGGACAATAAAAGTTATGGCCTATTATAATTTATTTGACTTGTTAAATAACAAAAATAATAAAACACCAGAACAGTGTTATTATCCAATTAAGAAAATATATTATTATGTGGAAAGTTGTAATCATTTAATAAGGTGTCACAGCAGACTTGGGTAGACTGGGACTGGTTCTCTAAACTGTGAAAGGAGGTGGCATGAAACGATATGGAGTGAAGCAAACATATATTGTTCCAGACATCTAATTATCTAGCTAGCATATTTGATACCTGTTGGAAACTCTCTTTTTAATAACCTCTTCCCCTATATTAAAAACGTGGAGGTTAGTGGAAAGTGATTTTAAACTTGGGGTTAGTGGGGGAACTGCCCCCTTACATTAATGGTCGATGCAGAAATGTCCTCTTACATTGGTGGTTAGTGGACAAGTGTCCACTTAAATTGGTGGTTAATGGAGATCAGTGGAGAAGTGTCCCCTTACATTGATGGTCAGTGTAGAATTGCCCACTTACAATAGTGTGTAATGGAAAAGTGGCCCTTAAACTGATTGTAAAGTCTTGTTTTTTTTTTTTTTAAATAACAAACACGTTATACTTACCTCCTCTGTGCAGTTGTTTTGGCACAGAGCAGCCCAGATCCTCCTTTTCTTGGGTTCCTCTTTGCTGCTCTTAGCCCCTCCCTCCTGTCGAGTGTGGGGGCACCCAAGCCAAGCTGCAGCTCTGTGTCCATTCCGACACAGAGCTGCCGCTTGGCCCCACCCCCTCTCTCCTCTGATTGGCTAATTGACTTTGATTGACAGCCGCAGGAGCCAATGACACAGCTGCTGTGTTTCAGCCAATCAGAATGAGAGTCCCGGACAGCCGAGGGAATCGTGGACATCGCTGGACAGAGATGGGGCTCGGGTAAGTATTAGGGGGTGCTGGAGAGGCTGCTACACACAGAAGATTTTTTCATCTTAATGCAAAGAATGCATTAAGATAAAAAAAACTTTTGCATTTATAACTCCTTTAACTTGGTGGTTAGTGAAGAAGTGCCCACTAAATTGGTGGTTAGTGCTCCATAAAGTGGATGTAAACCCACCACTCACCCAGTATAAACTAATGGCACAGTATTAATGTATATATACATGCAAGCCTCCTGCATGTATCCCTACCTTGCAAATGTCACCCCCTTCAGCAGTAGGAGCCCCACAGAACTCTGGAATCAGTGGGTGGGTCTCTTTGCCAGAGCTTGATGACCGGAGTCGTGATGTCACTCCCCGCCCACCTCTACACTCTCCTACTCTTCAGTCACACTGATCATGTCCCAACATCCAGTCAAAACTCAGGAAAGGCACCACATGACTTCAACATGCCCAATCATGCTGAGGTGTGGAGCAGCCAATCTTGGGAGAGCTGGAGAAGAAAGGAGGAGGGATGTGAAGCTGGAATTGTAACACACACAGCAGTGGGGGATGTGGCTGAAAAAGGACAAGAGGATTGCTCAGAGCAGGATTAACTCTTCGTGGCAAGCCTGGGCACAGATGACATGACATCCTCTACTGTACCAGGTAGAAGTCTTAATTAATTACATCCACTTTAATTTGGTGGTTAGTGAAGAAGTGCCGCTCTAAATTGGTGGTTAGCGAAGAAGTACCCCCTTTCATTGATGGTTAATGAAGAAGTGCCCCTTTACATTGTTTGTCAGTGGGAGGAAGATTTCTCTTATGTTGGAGGTCAATGATAAATATGCACCTTACCATGGTGGTAAGTGGGTCAGAAAAACTTTGTCAGCAGTTACATATCCGAGAGAAAATATTTCCCTGGTGCTTTGTCCACCCAGACAGCCTACATGAAAACAATGGACCTGATTTGTTAAAGTTTGAGGTGTGATGGGGCCAATGCCTCATCACACCTCTAATTTTAACAAAGTAGGCCCACTGACTGAGCAACAACTTGGAAATTAGCATTAAATATCAGCAGCATGGTATCAGGTATTGCCAGAAAACATGCACCAAAACGTTTGTAAAACACTCACGTTGAGCATTTTTCAGGCATTCCTATTGAAGTCTATGAGGCCAATCTGCCTAAAAGAAGCTCATTTACTTTTTTGAGCGACAGGTATTGTGATGAAACACTCAGATGTGAACAGGGGCCATTGAAATGAATGGGATTTTGTTTGTTGAGCGTATTTGAGCTACAAGCTTCAAGCAGAAAATCGCTCAGGTGTGAACAGGACCTTATATTGCAAAAGGGACTGAGGTCTCACTAATAGAATGACTTGTTTTTGTCAGTTTTTATATGTAGTATTTAAAGGATTCTGTTTAAATGTACTGTACATATGTAGTATAGTGTCAAACTGTGTAATGCTATTAGGATAAGCTTAAAATTAGTTTTTGCAGGTTTAATAGTGTTTTTCGTCTAGTTTACAAATAGTTGGAATTTTTTCCAGCGATGGAGCAATAAAATGCATTGATAATGAATACTAGTGAGAACTTTTAAAAGAATTTTAAAAGGTCAGTTCAAAGCTGATATTTCAGCTATGCTTGGACTTTAGTGACCTGAATCTTAAACAAACTCAGGGAATTCAGCTGCTAGTTTCCCATGCAAGAGTTCCTAGCTTACCCCACCCCCAAAAAAGTTTCGTCTTTATGCTTTATTGTATACTGTAATATAAAACGAACTAATACTGAAACATGCTGAGGGAACTGTGTAGGTTGCTATTGCTGACCTCTCTTGAAAAAATCAGTTGCTTGGCTGTTCTGATCTGAAAACAGATCTAAGACAAGTATGTGGTTAGGAGCCCTGAATTCACTTGACACTTGTCCTGGATCTGTGATTCATAAAGTTTTAAAACTAAAAAATAGGCAGAAAAAATTGAATTTTCAGGAGGCCAGCAATGGCATTGTAGTGTAAGCAAATTAAACCTTCCCCATGTCCCCTCCAGCAATGGCATTGTAGTGTGAGCAAATTAAACCTTCCCCATGTACCCTCCCCCCACCCCTAATCAGCATTAATTTCAAACAATTTTATTTTTCAAATTTCCCTTTTTAAACCCCAGTGACCTCATTAGGCCGACCATAGATGATTCGAACCATGTATGGGCAGGCTGAATGTGCCAAGTGATCAATCGATCAACTTGGGTACAACCAGCCTGCTGGATTTTACATGCGATTATCACTAGCAGCTGATATAGCCTTTAGCAATAATCACTGGCTTCCCCCACCCCCCTGAATACAATACAATGGCTGGGCAGGAGGGATTCCCCTGTCAACACATGGTTACAGGAAAGTAATTTGCTCCGCGTATAGCTTGCCTTACTGAGTATCTCTGCTACTCTGTGCTCTGAGTTTGGTGTGAGTGGCCAGAAAACTTCTGTATTACAGCATTAGATCTTTTTCAACTCTTTATATGAAAGAACATAAAAGTGCCATCTCCTCCCTGTTGGCCAATGGATGCCAGGCAATGCTGTATCCTGGCCTAGGCCGACAAGGCCCAGGCCTAGAGCAGCACTTTGCAGGGGGGCAGCATGGAAAGAGTCCCCACCAGCTTGCGCTACCTTTTCTTATGGACTGGGCTGAGAGGCAAATTAGTCTAGCGCCCCCATAAAGCGGCCGCACTGCTTCCAGTATGTGGGCGGGCGGCATTCCGCAACTGTGTATGGGGGGGGGGGGGGGGGGCGCTGCTTCTACTTCTTTTGACAGTCCTATCATCCTGGACCACAAACCTTCCTCACTGTGCTATATGTTTTCTGCTGGACCATTGGCATGGTTACATCTTCTTAGTCCTCTCCATAAAATTATCAGAGATTTGTGCTTAAAGTAGAACTATAGGCAACACTATTTTTTTCATTTTGGATAGAGTAAGGGATAGTTACAGCCCCTGTCAGTTTATTTTTTTATCATCCCTGTCCCATTGCAGAGATTTCCCTTCACTTCCTGCCCCAAAGCCAAACAGGAAGTGAGAGGAAATCTATGCAAATTAAGGGAATCCATTGCCCCCCCCCCCCCCCAGGCCCTCAGAACTAGTGTCCCCACTCGAAAATTTCAGGGCAGGTCTTAAACAGCAAGGGGTGTGGCCTTGACAGGAAGGGGTGGGTCATATTTAAATTAGGGGGTACACGAGTTTAGTCAGGCCTAGGGCAGCACAAAACCTAAATACACTACTGATGGCAGGGATGGGTTCTTTTATATAACTCTCAGGAACAAAATCATTGATGGTAGAGAAAGCTAATCGCTATGAGAGAGGGAAAATAAAAGTACGGATCAGGTAGAGAAGTGATTGATAAATAAAGACATTCAGGGAGGAAATAAAGGGGGCTCAAGATAACTGCTGCAGCTTTAATGGCTTATATTGTGGAGATGCAAGATTGCAGGGAATCAAGAAAAATAGGTTTCAACACAGAAGAAGATTTGCTACAAGTGTGGAAAAATAGGCAAAGTTGGAGTTCAGCTTAAAAAAATCCATAAGCCCCTGTTCACATCGGGGCGATTTGACATGCCATGTCAAATCGCATGCCAAATCAAAGCCTAATGCTGGCAATGGCACCATCCGAATCGGTGCGACACCGATGCACTACACTTGCACTACATTTGGCGCCTTCAGGGGCAATTTCAAAAGACAGCTGTGCAAGAACCCGCACAGATGTCTTTCAGATTGCCGCCGAATGAAATGCAGGTTTGAAATCCTGCGAGTTCAGCTGCACGATTTCAATCCCGCCTCCAATGTGAACGTACCCTAAGAGTGAGTCAGACCACTGGTTAAGGTCGTGGCATGAAGGCAGAGATGGGATTTGGCAGTGATCTAGACTTAAGTAAGTAAAATTATTAGAGGATCTGGTTGGTAAAGATAACTGAAAATAGAATTATGGACTGGCTCTTTAATTCACTATACCCCATGTGGATGGCTTTATAAGCAGAGGCAGCTCTCTAATGAGGCAAATTAGGCGGCGCCTAAAACCTCGCACTCACAGGGGCCTCGCGGCCACCTAATTTGCCTGTGATCAATATTAATGTCGGCGCCGGCGGCTCTGCCTCCCCCTTCTGCTGGGACGGACTGACCAATCGGGCACTGCCTGAGGGCCCCCTGGGCCAATCATGGGGCAGCAGGTGCGGGGAGCAGGACAGCAAAAAACCTCTAGTTGCCAGCACCTGACTCCAGGTGCGATCTCAGCAAGGCGTGCGGGTAGCCATAGGGCACACAGCTGCTGAGGTAGCTGAGCTGCTCCTTCAGTCTGCGCCGCTCACCTGTGACCCGACCGCCAATTCAGTTAAGCAGTCAAGGACAGAAACTACCCAGCAGCGCAGCCCCATGACTGTGAAGGGGAAGGAGCTTCAGTGGATCCGATCTTCTGATGCTGCCTGGCCATGCAGCCCTCGTGTGCTACTGGATAGGAGGAGCGGCGGGCTGCTGCATATATAAGAATTGATCTTTCCATATTCCTCCTGCAGCCGCTTAATGTTTGCAGGAGGGGAGGAGAAACTAGCATTCACCGGCTGCAGGAGGAATATGGAAAGATCAATTCTTCTATATGCAGCGGCTCCGCCGCTCCCCCTATCCATCCTTTTTTGCTGCCCCCCTGGCTCCGCTCCCCATTATCTCCTTCGGCCCCACCCCTGTGCTCTTCACCCCACCCCATGCTCTCGGTCCCCCCATGTGCTCCCTTGCTCCGCCCCCATGATCTTCTCTGGCCCCCCCTGCTCTCCACCCCACCCCATGCTCTCGGTCCCCCATCTGCTCTCTGCCCCCCCAGTGCTCTCCACCCCACCATGCTCTCAGCCCCCATCTGATCTCCGCCCCCCCATGTTCTCCACCTCACCTTGCTTTCCAGCTCCCCACACAGTGCTTTTCAGCTCCCCCAGTGCTCTCTGCCTCCCCATGTGCTCCCTGACTCCCCTCCCTAGTGCTCCCCACCCCACCGTGCTCTCCAGTTCCCCCCCTGTGCTCCCTGGCTCCGCCCCATGATCTCCTCTGGCCCCCCTGTGCTCTCCACCTCACTATGCTCTCGGTCCCCCCATGTGCTCCCTGGCTTCGCCACCTATGATCTCCTCCATCCCCCCTGTGCTCTCCACCCCGCCATGCTCTCGGTCCCCCCATGTGCTCCCTTGCTCCACCCTCTATGATATCCTTCGCCCCCCCGTGCTCTCCGGATCCCTCCCTAGTGCTCTCCACCCCACCATGCTCTCGGTCCCCCATCTTATCTCCGCCCCCCCCAGTGCTCTCCACCCCACCATGCTCTAAACACTCATCTGCTCTCCACCCCCCCATGCTCTCCACCTCACCTTGCTTTCCAGCTCCCCAAACAGTGCTCTTCAGCTACCCCAGTGCTTTCTGCCCCCCCATGTGTTCCCTGGCTCCCCTCAGTGCTTTTTACCACACCGTGCTCTCCGGTCTCCCATGTGCTCCCTGGCTCCCCTCCTTAGTGCTCTCCACCCCACCATGCTCTCCAGTTCCCCCCCCCCACAGTGCTCTCTGGCTCCCCCCTATGCTCTACACTTCATCGTGCTCTCCAGTCGCCCCCCCACTGCTCTCCACCCCACCATGCTTTCCTTCTCCCCCAGTGCTCTCTGCCCCTCATGTGCTCCCTGGCTCCTCTCCCTAGTGTTCTCCGCCCCCCCATGTGCTCCCTGGCTCCTCTCCCTAGTGCTCTCCACCCCACCATGCTCCCCAGCCCCTGTACTCTCCATCACCATTCTCTTTGCCCCTCGAGTGCTCTCTGGCTCCCCCACATCAGTGCTTTCTGCCCCACCAGTGCTCTCTCGCTCCCCCAGTGCTCTTCAGCTCCCCCTACTCTCTGCCCCACCCCGTGCTCTACACCTCCCCAATGCTCTCAGCCCGGCTGCTCTCTACCCCCGCCGGTGCTCTCCGCCTCATTCCCATGCTATCCACCACCCCTGTGCTCTTTCTCGGCTCCCCTCACCCCCCTGCAGCTCTGCAAGGTTTCAGTCTCCTTTCTCCTGCTGGCTGCTGCAGGGGATCTGTCAGGATGGAGAGCAGGGAGGGGACCAGTCTCATGAACTGCTCATTCTAAAATGCCTGGGCCCCTTTTTTTTGTCCCAGTCCGGGCCTGGTGGGGAAGGTGAGCAGCATTGGCAGCAAGGACGGCTCTGAAGACCTTCCAGGACTGGAGGACAGGCTGACTGGGACCCAGAAAACAAAGTCGGGCAGAAGGTGTTGGCGGCCAGGGACCACTCAATCTCACAGCAAACAGATCCTCTGGAAGGAGGAGAACACTGTCCCCACACGGGAAAAAGAATGGACCCTGCCTGCTGCTGGCTGTCATGAACATGCTGCTGGCATGGAAGTTACTGTACCAAGCATCACACAAACCTTCCCACAAACAGGGACTGCAGACTGGCACATGGGGCACAGGAGGGGCTGCAGACAGGGACAGGGATAGGGATCTCTCTATCACCCCTCTCTCTTTCTCACCTCCCCCTCTCTCTCCCCCCCTCTGGCATTGGCTGCATATATCTGTTGGGTGAGGAGGGTGCCTTGGAAATGGTGCTGATCACCTGTTTGCTAGATCCATGCATCTTTCTGCAGACATTTTTCTTGCTTGAATTATTTTCCCATTATGGGCGTGAGTGGGGCCTCATGTCTAAGTTTTGCCTAAGGCCTCATAAAGCCTACAGCCGCCTCTGTTTATAAGAATTTAATGAATGGTACAAGCTGGTTGAGGATGGACTCAGGAAGGTAAAGTAGAAAGCTAGAATCTCACACAAGAATAGAAATTTTAATTGCGTACTAGAAAAATAATTGTTGAGCCATTGTCACACAACGAATAGAGTGCCTGTAACAATCTTGTACAGTATACCACAGTACAGCATTGTTACAGCAAAGAGCTTCATAATGTAAGCACATGCAAATAATATTTTATTATATAGTTAGGGTATAGGTATTGTAACTTCTGCAGGGTAAGAAACAAATAGAAAACTAAAAATGTATATACTATATTTGCACTAGCAATATGTTTTTTTTTTACTCTGGATGTAAGTTTGTCCTTCTGTGTTTTAGCCTACCAAGTCCTAATAAAAAAAATATTTAAAAATGGATTTTAAACAATAAAGTTCTGTTCATACTAGTGCAATTTCAGATGTGACTTGAGTCACACACAATCGCATGACAATGGAAATTACGTTGCTTTCAATGGTGCCTGTTCACATCAATACAGCTCAGCACGGCACAAATTTGCAAAAGGTTCCTGTACTTCTTTTGTGTGATTCCAGTATGATTTTGGCCCTATAGAATATGCAAACCACTTCAAAGTAGCATCCAAGTTGCACTACATAATCGCACTGAAAGTCTGATCATAATTGTATCGCAGCATTGTGACCTCAGCCTTACTTTTTTGTTATAATGCCAGTAATAGCACAATAAACTATTGCTGCAACTTCTGTAAAAATACATAAGTTCACCTTGTGAGTATATCTGACAACTAATGACAGGAGTAATCAGGAACCCTGACAGAAACGTGCAACTGGTTTTAACTGGCTCTTAAACATATAATTGCATTTTTCTGAGGTGATCCAGTTAAATTTTAGGAATAGAGTAACGGCTTTATGTAATCTAATCATATTGTTGACTTCTGTGTGACACATTTGTCTCCAGAGCCTGCAGTGCTTTTCTGCAGCAAGTCTCTAGCAAGAGCAAAGTTGCAGTGGTGAGTCTGCAGCAAGAGCTCTGCACATCTACAGCTTAAAAAAATCAGCCACAGTGACCCCTGTGGTGGGATGACTATTGCACAACATAACTGAACCAGAACTTGCAGCAGACTTGCAGAATGTTTTCAAAAAAAGTTGATCTGGAGTCATGCAGTGCGGTTTAAATTGTGCAACACATTTGTGAAGCCTGGCAAGTCTAGCAATAGCTTAGCAAGTCATTTTCAAACTTGCAGCACAATTGCTTGCTATCTGGGTAACTTCCAATAGCTCTTTTCCATGTGTAGCCTCTTTGGTCTCTGTACACAGGGCCTTTACATCTCTTGGGCATTGCTTACATGGGCAAACCAGGGGCTGAAAAACAGTCAATTGAGCTGTGGTTTTACTGCCCCCAATAGCCCACCTAATACATAGCATGTAGCAGCTCAGTGTTGTACTGAGGCCTCAGGAAAAGTTATACACCCTGTCATTTTCCGTGGGCCAAAGTGCTGCCAAATGTAAACCATTCCAGTGAATGGAGCTGCACCTGCAACTACGAGGCAAAAGTTTGCATTATGGTTACAGCTAAGTATTTAAATATAAAATCCCTATTCGATGATAAAAAAAAAGGAAATTCAGGAGGCAGCAGTGTTGCAATCTACCGTACAACACTTTTCAGAGGGACAGCGAGAGATATTGCATGTATGAACAAGCCCTTCAAGTTATTATAAAGCCCCAGTCTTTCTGGTGGTCAGCCATGTGTCAAAAGCCTTCATTGCCAACTGAAGATTGGCCATTTGACAATTGAGTGATAAGTGGTGGTGAGTGACTGGTGTTACTCCTACTGTTAGTACATGACTGCTCAGGTTTATAACTTGTTTGAAAGGTAAGTGAGCGACTGAATCCTGGATATGTTTGAACCTTGCAAGTTGCAACCACACCAACGTCACATATACAGCCAGGTCTTATAACAGATTTGCATAGCTCCCACCTGTCCTTCATTTACAATGACTATTTCTGTTTTGATTACCAAATCCATCCATTGCTTTTTTTTTTCTTCACAATTTGTCTCTCTTTAAGGCTGTATTAGGGTTTGTATTATTTACTAAAAATGCTTATGTTGTGCTAGATTTTATGTCCAATTTATTACTCATTACATTGTTTATGGTGGTAGGGAAAATCACTATACCTTTTATGTGATTTGTATGGTTTTTTTTGTTTGTTTTTTTGTAATTAAGGTACGGCAAGGGCATGACTGCTCAATATTTTTGTTTATAAAAGGTGTCTCTCTGTTCCCTTTAAGAAATTTGGGAAGTATAGATTTACATGTAAACTAAAACTCGCAAGATAAAGTGATTGTAAACTATCTCCTTGTAAAACAACCCATTCAGTTTAAAATAGAAATGAAAAGGCAAACAATTATTGTATAGATATAAAGAAATAAATAACAAATACCTTTTTTTCCTTTTTTATAAATGATCACATGCCCTCTGTTCCCAGCTACATAAGAGCTGGGGGAGGAGAAGCAACAGCACACTGAGCATCCCAGTGACAGGCTGTGCAGGGGGAGCATGTCAGAACAAGTTTGATCATTGGTGGTCAATTTTTAATAGGAAAGCAGAGGGACTGGCAGGAACAACAGGGATTTCACACAAAGGAAACAATACAAAGGGAAGAGGATACTTTTTCATACAAGTACATGGTACAGCAGACACATATCAGGAATATCAAACGTTGGGGTAACAAACGCTTTAACATTCAAAACTAAGGAGCTGAGAGCTAGCAGATTATCATGAGTATGGAAATAATCTCTTTCCTATATATATTTGAGTTCCACAGTTGTTCTTCTAATAATATTGGTTTTTGATTGGTTGCTATGTACACAGTTTGCACTTAGGACTTTGATCTTTGCCTTGCTTTTTCTAATAGGCTCACTAATGAATAAGTCTCTATATAATACATCTGCATTAGTTAATTAGCAATCATTGGTCATAAAACACAATTAATGGTCTGTGGTTACCATTCATCCCTGTATGCCAAGGTTTCGAGGGATGTGTCTCCGGCAAACACACATCCTAGCATTGTCCCTGGCAGTGTTTCTATACTCATACTATGCAGGTGCCAATCATCTTTCAGGTGCCTTTTCCTTTCCAGCCACTCAAGAGGTAAACAGCTTGCACCCAGGTGGCAACCTCTATAGTCTTGGCACCTGGTCTCAGTGGTCTGCAGTGACACCCAGCCAGGGCTCATTACCTGACAGTAGTGAAGGCAGCAGGCTGACCAGGTTGGGGGCAGTATAAAGAGTTTGTATCCAGTTAAGGATGAGATGCTCACATTTGCTGCCCCTGCGTCCGTTGGCCCCAGTGGAACCATAGTTGATCCTGGCTCTCCTGTCTGCTTCCTAGTGTCACATAGGCATGTGCATTTCGTTTCGTTCCGAATCGAAATTCGGACGAATTTTTCATTATTCGGAAATTCGGATGCATCCGAATTTCCGAATTACAAAAGTAAAGAATTTAAACGAATCCGAAAAAAAAACG